>VWZY01009930.1:666305-687637 GCA_013399075.1 Chloroceryle aenea | reverse complement strand
CTGGTCTGTAATTACCAGGGTCTTCCTCTTGCCCTATTTGAAGACTGGAGTGACACTGGCTTTCCTTCAGTCCTCAGGCACCTCACCCGTTCTCCATGATCTTGCAAAAAGGATGGAGGGTGGTAGAACAGCAACATCAGGCAGCTCCCTCAACACTCCTGGGATCAACCCTGGTGATCAATGGGGTGACAGATGTCACAGCCAGATCACCCTCACATCCAAACTGCAGTTTGATGCCAGTGTCTTAGGAGGAGTAAAAATGAACAGGAAGGAAAAAAAAAATAATTGCAAATTCACATAATGTAATAAATGGGTTTATAATACATTCACTGCACTTCTCCTGTTCTTCCTTCCCACCATACAGGAGATTCCAGACTGGAAGTTCAAGACGGCAGAAAATGCTTATGGCAGAGGGAAAGGAGTGAATATGCCAGATGATGGAAGAACCCTCATTAATGTGAGTGATGGAATATCCAGATCTATACTACAAATGTATCACTTTGCTTTACCATTAAAATTGGTTTCCAAATCACTACCAATACTTTAATATAAAATGTCTTTTCCTTTAGAGTATCTAAATTTAGTTTCTAGCTTACAGTATTTGACCAGACATTGGACAATCTGATTTATTGAGTTCTTAAGTTTTCAAATGGTTCATTTCCTTTAAGAAGGATTGAATCAAAACATTATTTTGCTTTTTTTCTAGTTTACACGTGCAGGAAATTGACCAGCTTGTACAAGACAAATAACAAACACTATCAGATCTTAGGCTTTTCATCTGTCAAGAGCCCAAACTTAGTAATATTCCAGTAGCTTGTCTGAAGGTGCTTCTGAAAATGCATTGATTGCCACACAATTCATCTTGTACAAAAGTCAAGTGGGAAAGAAGTCCATTCAGGGTTAAGAAAAGACATAACCCTCACGTTCCATTTACCAGGACCTTTGTGTTTTGGCATCATCTATGGTATCTGTGCCTTCCACAAGTCTGAAGCTAAAGAGATCACTGGTATCACTGGTAGCTTTGGCAAATCGTAAGCAGACTGATTATATGACCTCAGGTATGTCTTTTGATGTGTGGGGCATGACTGGTGTGAGCCTGAACTTAGGAAAGAAGAGACCTTCAACCTTCTGTGAGTCATCTATGGAATGGCCTACAGAACTCTGCTTTGCCCTGAAGACTATTCTAAAATCTGAGATACAGTATTTAAATAAAATGAAGATTCTCATAACCCATAGAATTATAACATTCTCACTCCTTTCAAAATCCAAACTTGTCAAATAAAAAGCTTTCTGTCTACAATCCATTTTGATGAGAAATAATTAGACTCTAAATGTGTTAATATATATTTAATATACTAATATGTTCAATTAATGGGCTTATCATGCAATTTTTATTCTTAGTTTTCCCAACAGGATATGGTAATGACTGTTTCACATTCTCAAAAAATGAACTGTAAAAAATTTCATTTTGCTCTATGAGTAAAAACTATTTGCTTAAACAGCAAAATGTTAATGAGCACACCCCTATTAATCTCTGTGTCTTTTGTTGACACAACTTGCTAACAATGTTTCACATTAAAATTATTGAGCAATTTCATTCTATATCCTTAGCACTGAATTTTAAAAGGCACAAATGCCACTTACTTTTTATGTAACATCTCTTAGGGATTAGGCCATGCCAATGTTTTTATGATGATTAACACAGTTATGCATTAACAGAACACCCAATAATTTGTTTACTATAGGTATAACTCTATATATTTACTGGAAGTATAATTGAATACACTTATTCTGTCCATGCAATTTTTGTATAAAATAGGGTGGTGTGTTTTTTTAAGAGAATAATATAAACACATTTGAGTGATTGCTATAGGAAAGAAAAAGTATTTCTGCCCATCAAGGCTTCAGTCAGTTGTCAACTAATTAAAAAGAAATGCAAGTTGGTGTACTGAATTCACTCTTAGTTGCCTTTACAGATCAGGAAGAGTAAAATGAGTTCTAGATAAAAATGGTAAGAGTAAGCGTTCCTCAAAAGTAATGCACACACTGAAAGTAATAAAAAAGCATGAACTTTGACAACTAAGTATGATGAGCTTCTTATAAGCAATGCAAAAAGCTCTTCATAATAGCAAATGTATAAGCAATACAAATCACTCATTAAACAATCATTCCCTTCCAAGACTGGGATTTTCAGACTCTTCTCCCCCATATTGCAGAATAGCAGTAAGGCAGCCACCTGGTGCTGCAAGTGAAGTGACTAGATTTGAGAGTCAGGCATATCCTAGAGTGCTTCTAGTTCATTCATGTTCTTGCACTTCCCTTACAAAGTTCTGTTTCCCAAGTAATTAGGCAGTATCTACTTACATGCAGTAGGCTAACCTCTGTCTCACGCATTCATGCCTCATTTCCTCATTTAATGCTCTTTTCAGTCTTGTTATTTTCTTTAATATTACACTTCCAGCTCTATAGCCAGATGAGTCACACTCGTTGCCATCCACAACAGCACTCTCCAAGGCCTGTGAAACAATACAGTAATTTATAAAAGCTTTTCTGCTCAAGTTATATACAGAGAATTTAACCTTCATTTCAGTGGTACTGGAATTATGATGAAATTCAATTCAGAAGATTATTCATAATAAAAGACAGAAGAACATAATGTATTTTACATTATTGAAAAAAAATCAAAAAACAAAACAACAAAAATCCACCAAACAAAGACCCCCAAACAAACCAACCCACAAAACCAAACAAAAAACAGACAAATAAAACCCATAAATCAACCAAAGAAAACCCAAACCCAGGCCAATCCAAAAACCACAACACCATAGCCACAATACAATAAGATAGTGATGAGACACAGTGGCTTACACTCACAGAATGTTTGTTCATTCAGAAACATAAAAAATAGACTGAAAACTTCAGAGCACTTTTCTTCTTTGCCATAAAACCCTGAAGATTAATTTATCAAAAATTCCTACATTAAATACAGAATGACTGATTTATTTTCCTCACAACAGAAGAGTAATTCCTCATTTCAAAATGTTGTTTCCTCTGAGCTGTACACTGTTCCCTGTTCAGCTATCATTACCCACCTACGTTCATTACATTTTACAAATTAGAATTTGAGATAAGAAAGTAATTGTTACCTTCCTGAGGGTGACATTGAGAGACAATAAAATACCTGTGAGATAAAAGAGAGGAAATCCCTTTCAAACATACAGAAAAAAAATCCTGCTATCTAAGAATGAAGATATCCAGAACACAGAAGAATTTATTTACCTTTAACAGAGGGGGAACTCATATGCTTTTTCCATGAAGGAATCTACCTGTTACCATTCCATCCATAGAACCCTGACCTGTAAAACTATAGTACACTCCTTTTGCTGTCATTTTAACCACAAGTTTCAGTTTACTGATTATGATAGAAATGTACTGAATGAGGAGATGAAAGAATTGCTCTTAATGCTCTCTTAAGGTAGATCATCCCATTGACTTCCACTGGAATTAACACAGGTATATCTAAATGCATATACTGCTTATCTGTGCTGACATCACCTGAATTGCTCTGTAAAATTTAAGCAAGCTTCAAGTTGCTGGCCTCCTGCAAGAGTCAACAAAAATCAACTGCTGAAGACATTTAGTCAAATCTTCAGTGAAGTACAAGTCAGGCTACAGACAAATATTGCTGAAATGGAGAAAGTACTAGAGTTTTAATAAATAAATAAATAAATTTACCTTTCTATTGTGGAGGAGCTAGAAATAAAATTAAGCATCTAGACTCCTACACTTCTATTCTGAAGTTCAGAATACATATAAAACTTCAGTATTTTGCCAGAGCACAAAGATCACTAATCAATCAACACAAAACCATCAACACAATTACAAATTTGTGCCACTCTGAAGAGTATTCTGATTCCATTTAAGGAAAATTTATTTCCTTCAAAATTAAACCAGTATTACTTGATACATTCAAATATTTTAACTTTTCAGTAGTTTAAATTAAAAAAACAAACTCAACAAAACAAACCACCAAAACTTCAAAAGTATCACTTTAATGGTGTTACAATGTTATTAAAACTCAGAGCATAAAATTTCATTCCTGAGAAGATGAGGAAGAGGAGCACATATTTTACACCACCTTAAAAATCTATTGGTCTCTTTTAAAATTATATAAATTTATATAATCAAGTTAAATTAAAATATTTTTTTAATACCTGGATACTTCTGAAGACCATGGCATATTGCAGTCTATGTAAATGTCTCATATGCAATTTCCAGTCTTCCTGTATAGAAAATGTTATCTTTCTATAAGAGTCTGTAACAAAGACAATTGTCTTTGGCTGTATACTGACATTGGGAGCGGAGCCTTCTACAACAATAAAGTACATTCTGTAATCTTCCCTAGAGCTGAAAACTCTTTCAAATGAACATGAGTCAGGCAGTACTTTTGGGAATAATGTTTCAAAGCTGTAAATGCTGCTTATCATTCCCACAACCACTGCTTTTGGAGGAGGTGCAGCAAGTGTCAGACATGATGTGAACTCGAGTTAGTTGGAGTACCTATTAGCACAGTGGGATTTTCAAAGACACTGCTGTATGTTGCCTTGCTGACTTTGAAGAGAAACAGCTATTTAGGTTGGCGAAAGAAACAAGGCTTGCACAGACCCAATACATGAAATTGATACTGCCTTGCTGAATGATTTAAATACAGGCTTAAATTCAAAGCTCATTGGCAGTTTTAGACCCAGCATAATTTTATATTAAATATTGGTTAATCAAAATGTAACGTCAGCCCATTTATGGAAGAAGCACCAATAAATAGCTCGATTTTGAGCGCTCTGGAGAGAGTTCTAAGTCCTCATTTAAATGTAAAGATGCATGCTCAGCTCTTCCACCTTCTAGGAGCTTCCCTGCTATAATTGTGCCCTCTATTTGGATGTCTAACCTCAGGGTAGGAGTCTATTGATTACTTTTAATTAAACTCCTACCAGAAGTAGAAGAGAGCATAAGGTAGCACAAAAAGTATTAAATAAATCTGAATTCAACATGAATGACTTAATTCTTTCTGCAAATATTATTACCCTTTCAGGAGAATCTTCTTTTGATAATGGTATCACTCTTGCTTATCTCATTTCAAGCTTTGCAGAAGTGTGTCTTCTTGAGGCAGCTGTTGTCTCAGTTTTCTGATGATTTTGCTCATTTTTGTCAATATTAAACTTATTTTTTAAAAGAAGAAAAAGTTGTACAATAACATTTCAAAATATTTTCAAATTTGTCATGTTTCAAATGAGTACTCAGCATATTTCACTATGGGATGATTAATATTTTCATAGACATAAACTTGAAGATATGTACAATTGTCATAGAACGCATGACTAGAGTTCATCTGTTATAACAAGTGTTCTAAGTAGCTTATTTGAAGGGCTTGATAGAAGGGTGAGATTTCCATAGTTGTCTACGGTTAAAGTTTTCAAAAGTCTCGTCCTGTACATCCTTATGCCTTCTGTAGAATTACCAGCCTGTGTTTAATGAAAGATACATGAAGGGCTGTTAAGAAGCTGTGCTGTAGGGAAAGATTTTATTCTGAGTCATGATCAGTGCTGAACTGTAGGGTTATTAATTTGATTAAAAGCACAGCTCGTTATAGCCCAGCTGGTTATGCAATTTTTAAATAATACATAGTTTCCCTGAGATCTCATTAACTGAAGTTATTATCTATTTTATTTATTTGTATGACTTTTTCATCTAAACTGTTGTGGTTTTATGCTGTTTACATCATCAGATTTGACACTGGCCGTGCATGTGCAACACCTGTGTGTTTGCAATATAACCTTTTTAGTGCTTACTGGATATTTAGTTCAGTTTTCAGCCTTTTTTGGTATGGTTTGGAATAATGAATCACTCGAGACATGAATATATGGCACAGCTTTGGTACTAGGCTCATCTCTGCATCCATTTTGAAAAATAATACTATAATGCAAAACTATTGCCAAAAAAGAGGCTTAGAGCAGAATTTAAGCAATGTTTTGAAAAAACCTTCCTTTCCCTTTTTTCAAAAAGTAAATTTAAATAGGATATAGTTAACAATCTACTGAAAAATTAGTCCTGTAACTGCTTTCATGCACACACTTCTTCCCCTGGAGACAAAGTTATTAAGTTTACAGTGAAAAAATTATTCTTCCTATGAATTTCTCAGTATTACATACCATGAGGCAATCAGCAATAAATAAAATATTATTCTGAATCACCTCAATAGATGCCAAGTCAGTAGTTAGCAAATACACAGTAACAGTTCGGGGGGTGGGGGGAGGACTGAAAAATAAAAGTTGAAAGGAAAAGGAAAGGAAAAAGGAAAAACATTAACACTGCAAAGCCAACTCAGTTAAGAGCTGTGGTTCATATCAACCTTAGATGAACTATCAACACCATTTTTAGAAGGAATATACGATGGTTCGAATCATATCCAATCTCCTGCTTCTAGTGAATACAGAAATTTGATCTGTGTCATAAAAGATGCAGAAAACATCCTGCAATCTGCCTCTATGTGGAGAGAGCTGTAATAAAAAATTTCCTTCAAAATCTAAGATTTCTTATTTGCAGAGCCCTTGCTGACAGGCTCATGTTTGACATGACATGTCTGAAAAGCTTCTAATTGGCTCTCATATAATGAGGAAAGGATCTGCTTCATAACTGCTTCATAACTCAGTTACAGATAACTGGGAATACAACATTTACTAATAAGGAACTGTGAATGACAGGCTAATCCCTAGAACTGGGGTGGATTCTAGAGCTTTCCATCAGAATTGCAGGTACTTCTGTCACATAGACACACATTTTTTAGGCACGGCGAGTGCTGTTTCAAAGCTTGCCGCCACTTTTCCCAGGCACTGCCAAGATGTATCCTGAAGGTCAAATAGAAAAAAAGAAATTTAATAATAAGATTTTCACTTTCTATAAGTAACTTTTAACAAATTCTGAAAATTTATACAGGCAAAAATTCTTCTAGTGCTGAAAAAGAACATAGAAAGATAAAAAAAAGGTGTATTAACTAAGTACAGAGGAGCTTAAGTAGAAAGTAACTATTGCTGGTAAGGGTCTTTTTTTAAACATCAAACTTACTTCAGTGGATTCATCTAAACCAAAGCAAACCTACTTTTCCAGGAATTGACTCTTATGCTGGCTAAGAAGCTAGCAGAACTGTTTGCCCAGGGTTTTCCTGGGAAACACAATAAACTCCTTACTTAAAACCTGGGCCATACATCCCCTATCTAGGTACTCAGGTCCCAAGAAATAACACCACATGGAAGAGTTAATGCATCTTTCTGGGACTGTGGCATTTCAGGCTTTCTAGTACTTGCACATATTATTCTACCTGATCAGGGCTGAACTTGGACAAAGAACAAGAGAAATTCCTATGAAAGAACATATAAGAAATTTGGCACATGTCATAGTAAGGCAAAAATCTTAACAATATGCATCTGAAAAAAGAAGTACAGAAGCAATAGAAAGTACAGAAGCAATAGAAATATCTAAATCATAGAGCTGAAAAGCATGTTGAATGTAAGATGGCACACAGATGAACTAATATTTAGCATACTGCTATTACTCCTCTACCCTGTCTCACAACATGCTGTTGAACTGTCATCCAAATTATCTTGCATCTTTCTTTGACATTGTCATGGTCCTTTCATCTATAAATAGTTTCTCTGTATTTTAACAAGATACAATCTTGTCTTTAAGTGAGGATGAGCTAAGCAGGCAATGTTTCAAAGTTTCATGGTCATGGATCTTTGAGCTGAGATGCATGCAAAGTCATGCACAAGACTGACCAAGTAATTAGTATTTGAAGACTGACCAAGTAATTAGTATTTGAAGATGTTAGTGGTTTAGAAAAGTTTTATTAGGCATTTCAATATACAACTGTAAAATATTTTCTAAGGATCTTATTTTTGAAATAAAAAAATACACCACCATCACCACCCCCCACTTACAAAAGTAAAATTTATATCCTTTTGGTTTTTCCCCTTTAATGCACATGATAATCTCTCTCTAATACACATGGTAATTAAGTGGATAATTTCTCCATTACTTAATGCTTTTGTTTTAAACAGACCTTGTCTATGGAATCTTGAATTATAATTGCATGGCCTGTGGAATGGTCCAGTTAGTAGGCCCCTCATTTGTACGGTCATTGTGATTTTACATCTGTAAAGCATCTTGAGTTACGTAAATATACTTATTACTATTAAGTGATCAGTTTACAAGTAGCTCTAGATTTGCTCCAGGGGGCTCATCTGGTGTATGTACTGAGTCGTCTGACATGAGGTGTTTTGGTTTTGAAGCACTTTTTACAGCAGGCAGATTTTAATGATTCCCTCACCGCCCTCTCCCCCCATTACTACACTCACAGGGAAACATACAGTCAAAAACCCTCAGATTTACCTCTTCACTGCTGCTTGCAGTTGGACTAGATGATTGTTAAACATGCCTTCCAACCAGAAGTATTCTGTACGATGTAAATAACTTTTGGGGTTGTAACTCCAAGTACAACATCCACTCTTCTCATTCATCTTAGCCACCAAGGACTTTCCAAGCAGAAAAATGTAAATTGCTTGTGCCAACAAATTGGATTTCCTGGAAGAAAAAAACCAAAGTGAATAAAGAGCCTAGGCTTACTTTACAGGACACACAGTAGCATAATCTTCCTTTAAAATCCCAATTCTGTGATTGTAACTGTGTGTTATCACTCAGACAAGAGCTTGCCCCAGGAAAAAAATAAATTCACAGTTCTACAGTAAATAACAGGACAGTGAACATGTTATTGATTGATAAAGAACTAGTCCCTTCAAAACAAATTTCTAGAAGACAGCAATTCTGTAGCTAAAATCTAGTATGGTGAGATAGCGAACCACAAATAAATAATCACTTCTTGCTCTCTCTGTGGCTGTCCTGACTGTTTCTCAACAGAAGTGTTGATTCCTTTTTTTTCTGAAAGCAATAAAAATGTAAAGTAGCAATCAGAATATAGAAGTTTTAATTTATTTTTTAAGTGAAACTTCAAACTATCTGTTTGGGGGGAAAACAATAATCTGGAACTGGACTGACTTTTTTAGCAAAGTTAGCATATCTTCAGAAAAAAAACTTGTCCTCGGCTGCTTCACAAAAAAATGGACCATCCAAGCAAAAAACACCCCAAGAGAAACATCTCACAAAAGAACTGTGGCAAACAGCTATTTCTGAGATGAAATATCCTGTTGAGCTGGAGATGACTGAATTTACTTGGATGGAAAGACAAAAGAAGAAAAACTGTCAGGGACCAAAGAACCATGGCTCAGTATTATTGTTTGGGTTTAGAATTACCTTATTTGTGGGGCGTTGTTTGTGTTTAGCACAGGTAACATCCTCCTGGGAAAATTGCTACACAATATGTATCTTAGAACAGAAACAGAATTGTTTTGAAAGAGAAAGATGACATACAGCAGGCACAAGGATCTGTCTTCACTGGGACTCTTATCTTCCTGCATGATGGCAGAATTTGCATCGTGGTCTCTATTCACACTTCTACCAGTAATAATGATTTATTTATTTACTTTTAACAAGATATGTATCATGAACATTCAGAACTACAAGTAGTAGTTATGCTTTCTAAAGAAATGACAAAGTAGTTAATGTTCACGTGTAAACAGATGCGGCATACAAACTTCTGGGTGCAGTATATGCTTTGGAGAGCTTGCTTCTACAAAGCATAAGATAAACTGTAAGACCACATAAATATATAAATAATAGAGATGTTGGCGACCTGTATTGCATTTTGCCTTCCAGAGTATCTCTGATCAATATTATCAGATTAGACTTTTAGGCAAAAGAAGAAACTTGTAACCAAAGACACCAGAGAATTCTTACTTTCTGGGTACTTGCAGAGCCTCTATTTAAAGTCTCACACAAAAGGTTTCTATAGAAACCTGAAGGACTCGGCCAACCAGCTAAAAAGCTGAACCCTGAGGCCTATACAAAATCCACAAAAACATTTATCTGTCCTAATGGCTCCTAAAGTCACTGCTCTCTATCATGCTTCAGCAAACCTTCTTAATATATGATGTTACACCTTACAAAAGCATAATCTATTTCTAAAACAAAACCATTCTGGTAACTGTTTAAACCATGGTGTTAACTGAGGTCCTTAACTGATCCCAGAACTAGTGAATTGAAAATTAACTCTGATCTCCTTTCTGGCATATACTATCTCCTAGGACATGCAATATGAGTTTTGATTTTTTTTAAGGAGATGTTTGTCCTATATATAGTTATGTTTCAAATTGTTACTCACTAAAAGAGCAAGTATTTTTGGTTCCTTCTGAAAGTCATATTTCCATAGTGATGCCGAGCTGACAAAAATATGCAATACATCACGATAACTGAAAATTCACTCAGATACCATTTTACGCTCAATCTGGAAGATTAGATTGATTGAAAACTCAGGTTTTCCTGAACTTTATTTTACTATATATTCAGTATAAAGCATTCACTCTTCTTACGTCCCAGCTTGTCCCCCAGTTCTGGTTTGGTTTCTTTCAGTCAGTTATCTGAGGGTAAAATAGAGCTAACGACTCATTACAGTGTCCACTCCTAAACAGCAGCTTGGATAAGGCTGCACTGGTTTTCACTTCCTCTTCCCTTTGCAGAGAAACACTCTCCTAGCACTGCTGCAGCACTTTATAGTCCTCCAGAAGTCCTCACAGAGAACTTTCATCCCTTACCTCCACAGTACCACTTTCCATTATGCTCATTTTCATACTACAGAACCAGCAGGGTCACCTTTCCTGAGGTGATATTTCTCTGTGTTTGTTCATAAATGTTCATGTCTGGTTGGTTGTCAGGGCTATGCAGAGTTCATAGAAAGATACACATCCCTTGGGTTGCCAAAGATGAAAATGTTGCAGCAGGTATATAGTACAAGACAGATGGAAGGCAACTCAACTCTGTCACTTACTTTAGACAGTGCTTTCATTGTGCCAGAAAGGACAGACCACATATTTCTAATACCTACGTAGTGGGAGGTTTTTCTTGTACAGAAACTCTTTTTTTTTTCTTTACAATAGACTTAGAAATGCAGACACCTTCATTTTACTACTTCTGATATTTCATTATGGCTGTTAGTGTTACAATAACATCTCAAATCAAATTTTAGGCCATAAATATAACAATATTCCTTTTCTCCTACACCAAGAAGAGCCTGCAAGAATGACAGAACTCCAAAGCTCAAGATCATGCCAATGCTTAACAAAGAAATGTCTCTCCAAGAGAAATGGAGCACTGATTTCTCTCTGGGTTTGCAGAGCTACAATAATAAAACATAGCAGAGATACCAATTCCAAAGATAATTATTCATACCATCTATGAACAACTCTCACAAATGTTATGGAGTCTGGGGCAAGTTTATCTTTATAAAGAATTCATGACATACCTCCTTTCAGTCATCTCACATCCACCCACACTGACATTTCACAAACCAAACTTATCCATAATACCTCTCAGCAAAAGGCATTTTCTATCACATTTGTTCAGGTCAGCACGCAAATGTTCTCAGTTTCCAGCCCTAAAAAAAACAACAACAAACCAACCAACCAAAAAAGCCCCGACGCAAACAAACCAAAAAACCCAACAAATCGCTCTCGTGTCCTTGTACAAAAGACTACTCAAGGTCAAGATCAAGAAAAAAAGGCCTTTGTCTTCCTCCTCCCCTTATTTTGTGCACTACCTTGTTTCACACAGCACATGATACATTCCCAGTCAGAACTTTGCAACTTTTGCAAGTTATTTCTTCCAGGGGTAACAAGTTCAGAGAGAAAGAAAATGACAAATATTAAACAGTTTTGTCTACTTCCCATTACAAAAGTAATGTCATAAAAATTAGCACTGAAAAATGAAAGTTAAGGGAAACAACACAGTATTCTATTTCTCAGAAAAGTCCTCGTTGTATCTTATTTATGGCAAGAACTATGGTGAGTGGAAATATCTGCTGAAGCACTTTACGGTGGATTTTCTTCCTATATCTAAATCACCTACTAAGTTCTCTGGACAAGGTCATGACTTTTCAAAGATGTAAATACTGCTCAACAGTCTAAGGAGGCAACAGTTGTTGTTTTCTCTTGGATGGACCCCAATGACATACTTCACTGACAAAAAAACCTGACAAGAAAAACAACCATCGAGTTCTTTCTATAGCAAGGCAATCTATATCTCAGCTGAAGACAAACTTCTGTCTATGGCAGTTATAATATTTGATGGACAGTATTAAAAGTTGGAGAACTGCTAATACAAAGTCGTGTGGTCTTTATGCAAAGGAAAGGTGAAAAATCATTAAATATAATAAAAATGAATATATATATGACTTCACATGAAAGGCAGAAAATGCTAACTCATATTTGCAGATTCACCAAGACAATTATTCAATTAATTTTTTTTTGACAAAATTTGATTATTCTTTAATTTAGAGATTTTTGTTGTGGAAGTAAAGTCACTTGCTCACAGCTTGCTAGTGTGTCACAGCACTGGTCATATTCAGCAGCCTCTGAATTTCCTTACTGCACCACTTCAGTGCCATGCAGACTCATTCGTGAGAACAGCCTTCAAAAACCCACGTCAAAGGATGCTGAAGAGAGTGTTCAGAGGATTTCAATTAATTTTTAATTGTTGTTCTTAACTATAGAGCTAATGCAAATAAAACTATCAGAATAATTTTATCTTATTTAAGGAAAAAATAGTCAGTTTTATGTATTGCTCTCAGGAATGGCTGAAAGATTTCATCTTAAACACCCCAAAAAATGTCAGCTTCAGGCAACTCATCTCAAATTTGAAGTATCAGCTTTAGGACTGAACTGCAGGAAAGGAAATTAAAGGGGCCAGGCAATGGGAAGTGCCAGTAAAGCTGATCTATAGATGACACTGTCAAGTCCCTGTGCAGTACAGGTTATAATACATGGATTGGAAATGGTGGGGCTTGTGTTCTGGATGCACTTCTTAAAGATTTCCACCACTTGGTAAATGTCAGAGCTGTGATATGAATTCCTGTTCACATTACCTCTTAAATGTATAATCCTGAATAATCACTATAATCTGGTTTCAGCAACTATGGTCATGATAGGGGATGTACATGGACTTCCTTAACTTTCTGATCAGAAATCATTGCCAGTTCTCACAATAAACTTCAGGAGACAAGAAAACAAGACTGAAACAAAAGAAAAACCTTTTCTACAGTGCCACTATGATGTGACCTATTCTTGCAAAGCCCTTGAATACATGTATAAATAAGGACTTAATTAATTCCACTGAAGGAAATAAAGCTGCTTTATATGCATGACTGCTTTGAAGGAATAATGTATTGTTCTCAGAGCAGAAATATTTCATGGACTGCTGATGCAGTTTTTGAATTACCTGGGATAAGAACCATCACCAGCCCCCAACCCCCGCCTCCCCCCAAAAAATATAAAATTTAAGATGTAAATAAGTAGACCACATTTGGATTCTAAAACTAGTTAGAAGTACTTAGAGAATCTAAGTTTTTTAAGTAACAATATACAGTCTGAGGAAAGGCACTGCTATGCATTCAGAGGAGATATTGCTCACATTTCTTTGCTAAATACCAGCACAAGTACTACAGCCTGGAGAATGACTGAAAAAAATATCTCAAAAAGGGGTCATGAAGGGAACAGACACCAGATTTGATTTCAGGACAAAATGTCTTAAAAATAACATGCCTGCGTACAATATAACTGCAACACAGAAGCAGTAGACTAGTATAATCAATGGGGCTTGAAGCTGGCAAAATGAAGTATTAGTAAGCACAAATTTGACATACTAGAGAAAAAGAACTAAAAAATAAACTTGAAAGTAACAGAAAACACCAATATATTTGACTTTTCTTCTGAACTTTCTACTAGTGATAGTAGTATTTACTTTGCCTTACAACGGAATGAATGATTAATGACTTCACTTTTGTAATTAACAAATTGTTAATGTATTAATTTTAGAATTAATTTATTTGCTGATCACAGGTTAGACTGAAGTTAAAACCCTCTTAATTGTTCATAATTAAAGTGAAACTAGCTCAGTTTATTTAATATAAATCTTGATATTCTGTGGTTAAAATACTTGGTCTTTAAAGTTTGATAAAATAAATAGTGTGACAATGTTCTGACCTTTCTAATATTAAAAAGAAGGCTTCTAATGCAGTAGACTGCAACAAGTATTTCCATCTTGACTAACTTGGTAAAGTTGCTTAGCAGAATGGGCTTCCCAGGAAGGAATAACAAACGCCAGCAACCCAGGATTTCTATGGAGTCTGGATAGACAAAATGTTATCATTCCTGACAGAGGAGCAGCAGATAGAAGGCTGTGGCTAAGAACAAATTTTAAATGTGAAAAATTAATCTTCTAATACTCCTCTAGTAAGAGAGCAAATAACATTTGAAAGCATCACTAGTAAGGCTTCCTTAAAGAGAGATTTTAGGGAGGCAAGGACTATAAAGGAGAATTAATGAAGGTATAGGCTACAGAAGAAAACTAAATAAAACACTTCATACATAGCACATCTGACTTCATACAAGTATGTAGGTGAAATGGAAAAATATTAATTTACACGTTAATATATTCTAATGAGCAAAGTCAAAACAAATCATAAAAGGAAGGAGGAAGCTGATATTTTTTGTTCTAAGTTCACAAAGAAAACAGCACAGAGACACCCGGAGTAAGGACAGACCTGGTGGTTTTTTAATTTCTAGGACTCAGCAGGGTACATCTTGTCTCATCTTAGGCCATGTCCAAAAAAATACCCCTCACCTGAAGACTGGTGCAGCTTCAGTGGCAACCAAATTACTTTCCTCAGGTGGTAGAATCCAACCCAATAAGCTATTCTATGCCTTGCTGCAGTGTGCAACAACCAAATGCCAATATTACCCAGGATGGGTAACAGACAGGACAGTGAGCAGACCCCTGAGCATCACTGCCACAGAAGACTTTCCTAAACTTTTTGCTGAACCTTCGATTTACTAGAAGTCAAACTAATCTTTCCCTTAGTACGCACCTTGCAAAGCATCTACATTTTCACAAAGTTAATTTTTGCAAAATTAACATCTTCAAAACAATGTAATATAATTAATAACAAATTTCCAAACAATATATATTTCAGATGTGGACTTCTGGATATTAGAGAAAGATTTGCATTCAAATAAGTGAAATATTCTGCCTGATCCTTCAAAATTTACTTGCATAAATAATCCATTCTCTTGACATTTGCTGAACAGAACAGCTCACAAGTGAAAACTGTTGTCCTGATGCTCCTCTGGGAAGCTGCCTTCACTATAGGTCTGTACCAGTCTGTACCAGTCTGTTCTTTGTGTTTTTCTGCAGCTGACAGATATATCCTCCAACATTTGCTAACCTATACAAGCTGAGGTGCTAGTCTTTACTAGAACACATTATAACTAGCAAAATATGAAAATATTCGTTCTTTGGCTATGATTTCCATGACTTAAATCTCTGTGCAAAGGGAGTTACTAAATTAAGCTGTATTTGACTAAGTTTAAAGGAAACTGTTGAAAGAACTGTTGATCCTAAAAACATCAAAAGGTTAATAATGCCCTCTAAGTCAGCAATGCTCTTCAAGGAAATTATAAATAAGCCATTAAGAGGCCTCACATTTCATTCCAGATAAAAATATTCTCTCTTAGCTAGTAAGTCTGAATAGATGATGTAGGTGTGTGAACTTCAGTCAGACTTTTTTCTATTTTTGATGAGCATGAGCTATAACACAACTACTACCCTTGGTTCGTGGAGGCATGTCAGGAGTAGCAATTGTTTGCAATACACCACTAGCAGTCAATAAAAAACTCGGAGAAGGAGAATCATAAATCAGCATGTCTAGACAGAGCAGGTAAAATTCACAGACAAAATGCCACTGTTTCCTAATGAAGTCTTGTACAAGATACTGTGTATGTCTGTGACCAAATGGCACATAAGGCAAAGAGACAGCATTTGAGATTCCAAGGACATGAATTATTTGACTGTTAAATTGTTTCCAGTAGTCTCAACAGCAACATTAGCTTCCAAACTGTTCTGCATCAGGTTTGTCTCCGGAGAGATAAAAGGCTAGTTTAAATCCTGATGTGTGACTCCCTTCACTTGTTTTAACTTTATACCTCCTTTTAACCACTTCACTTTACAGGCTACTTCTGGAGTTCTCCTGGAATTTGTATCTAGAGGAGGAAGAGTAACAAAACCAGGAAAACCATGTTAATTGGTTGCTAATTAATTGTCCACTGTCAAACTGACAAATTTTGCCCTTTTTTATGTCATGAGTTAACTCCTGAATTTTCTGTAGATGGAACTTACCATCCTCTTTCAGGCCCTTCTGCTTTAACAATTACATAGGGTTCTGGTTGCAGAGAGATAGATTGTATTGAGAAACTCTATCATACATCTTACTAGTACAAATTTCCTTCTTCCTTTATAAAATCCTTCTTGAGATAGACACCAACCAACAGACAGTATCTGTGAGGCAAGCAAAGCAATAGGGACGTGGCCTGTTTAGAAGTTATACTGTTATGTCCATAAACTAAATAGGGAAAGATACAACTCGTTATTCAAATTATGACTTCTACACCATTCAAATTCTGCTATCAGCTGGTACATGTGCACTGACTCCCTTCCTGAATACTTCAAAACATAACCGGAAGCATTTTATACATGGCTTTGAACTTGATTTGGAAGGAGAATTAGGTCCATAATTTTGGACTAGAAATAATTAGTATTCTTATACACAGCCTGCTGAAGATGGCCAAGTACCAGGATCAAGATAACTCTCCACAAGCAAACACTTAAAAATATGCGTTGTTTTAGGGAGGGGAAATAATTTTGACTGACAGCAATGGATATCCTCATGTATACCAACTTAAGCATTAGTGTTTACAAAAGCAGACCTTTTATTTGATAAATATCCAATGATGTTTTATTTAGTCTCTCTGAAAATAAGAAGGAAATCAATTCCATATCATTTAATCATTGACTGAATTTTAAGTGTAAGAATTTTAAGTGCGAGAGAATCAAAAGATAAAGTCTTATTTGACATTCTCCATGCATGTATCATCATTAATAAGAAAAACTGGAGCAAGGAAACAGAAGAATTGGTAGAATAATTAAGAGAATCATGAGATTGAAATGATCTTGGCTTAGCTTGCTAAAAAAGTCAAAAGAGAATCTTTTGTTGAATGATACAAGTAGAAGGCTGAGAAATAAACCTTTACAATGCTCTGTGCATAAAGTAATTAATTGCCTTGGCTGTACTTTCCCAACATTTCCTCCTCAGTTCCACTCAGCTTACTGCTCTGTCAACAGGTACAAGACTTCTGGCCAGAATGAAATCTATTCAGACAAAATAGTGAAGCTGTGGTAGGGCCAATGCACTTCATGTAGGAGTCTTTCAGCTTATCCTGTTCACCAGAATTGCTCATCATAGAGCATACATCTCTGCTCACCCAACACCAGCGACCCTTTCTTTGTAAAAGCTTCAGATAGTGAAAAGAAAAACTGCCTTTTTCCTACAGTGAGGTGAGAAACATCATCAATGCAAAGAGCCATCAGTACTGTGAAGTATAGAGAAGAGGAAGAAGATGATGTATGTTGTTTTACAACTCTGATGTGAACTCAGTTTCTTCAGGTTTTTATGGTGGTACTGGGAAATGAATAGGGAAAATTTTCTCCCAAGAAAAAAATCCAGTTTATGCCCTTACAAGTGGAATTATTGGGAAGAAAATACTAAAATAAGTGCAAAACTGAGTAAGACATCTGTAATACTAACTCATAAACGTAATTGGACTTAAAAGATAGATGTAACTGGAAGGAGGGGGGAAAACAAAACAAAAAGAGAAATATTTTTCAGAATTCATAAAATATTCAAAACCCAAATAAACAGTTCAATATATTTGAACAGAATATTTACCTCCAAACTACTCCCCATCTCCCCAGGTAAATATTTTGCTCAACATCAAAGTTTTGGAAATTGCTATGGACTTAAAATGAAAGGAGGCCTTTCTATATTATTTCTAGGCCTTATTTTAGATTTGGAGAATTTTAATAACTTAGCTAAATCTTATTTCTCCTAATACAAGACAACAATTCCCCCACCTATCACCAAACGGAAAGGATATTTCCCAGAGGATATAGAGTCCAAAATGATAAAAATCAAATCTGCATTTCCATAACAAATACCCACAAAATTAAATTTTCTCTAATACAAACATGTACAAGTGTAGGTGGCTTTCTTTGGGTTTTGGATACAGAACTGAACTTTGCAATATGAAGAAAAATTTAATTAGTTCAATTTCACCTTTTTTTATGAGTGGTTCTATACATGACCAGAACAGGTGCTTAACCATTTAATAATATTTTTCATACATTTATTTTGAAATGCACTGGGTTTTGCTTTTAACTTTTCTTTTATTACAATGAAAGTGACTTAAAATTAATAGTGTGGGAGGCATAAAAAAAATCTACCCTACCCAATGTCAAAAGGAATATCAAATTATTGATCTGTAGACAGGAGGAAATGAAATATGGGATTCCCTTCTCATTTAAAAGAAAATAACTGGAACAACTCTGTAAAAGTTCACAGAAGAAATAGATTAAAAATGTAGGTGTAAAATCAGCTACTGTCTTGAATGCATCTTCTGCAGCACTTTTATTTACAGAGGACAAATATAAGGATTTATCAGAACAGTATAGCCTTAACTTTCTTTACTGACCTTAATTCCTGTGCATACACAGCCACAGAGACATTTCATAGTTGTGACAGTCAAAATTATTACTATCTCTGAAAACAGAATGACATATCCTAATATATTTTGCTTGTGGAATTTTTTTCTTCTTCCTGGTTTTGTTGAAAATATCTCTGTATTTTGTCAGAAGTCAGTCTAATATATGGACAAAAAAAAAATAAAATCAATCAATATGTTTTCCATGGAGAATTAAAAAAATCTTCTTCGTAACACTGAGGCCTGAGTTGTATTAATCTGGCACATTTTATCTCCATTAAATATTCATGAAAGGTCAATCTGAACTTGTCATTTAACTGTAAACCATTTATATCTCTGAAATTGTATCTTTACATGCATTTAGTGTAATTCCACATACATCTTGGTTTATAAAGAAAACAAAGAATAAAAGAGAGGAGTGCCATACTGATGTCCAAGTATAAAGAAATTCAGTGATAGAGAGCTGAGAAATAATCATGAAGCTCTAGCTTAACACATCTGACAGGTACTCTTCAGGTACCAGTCTCTGCCAGAAAGCAGGACTCTTTCTTTCCTTTCATTGACAGTAGATGGAAGCAGAGATAGCCATCCTTCAGCTCATGTTTCCCTTGGTAAATATTTACTATCCCTCTATAATACAGGCAAGTGGCAACAGTACCAAAAATACAGATCACAGTGCTCCCAGAACAAAGGTTCATTACTAAAACACACTACAGTCTGTGTTCTAAGACCTGTGTAAAATTCTGGGTTAGCAATCATCTTCATTCAGCTCTTAACTCTTGTGCATATGCTCTGTAAGTGGCATATTTCTGGATAATTTCAGAGAAAAAGGATTGTGGATAATGGGACAACAGAAGCTTGCACACAGGATCTTGAAGACATGGAATAAGGCTGTTTGGAAGGAATACTGGCAGTTCACCTTCTGCTCAGAGTAAGGTCAGCCATGTGATTAGACCCTGTTGTACCAGACTTGAAGCAGTCAGGTCTTGAAAAATCTCTGAAGATGGAGAACACACAATTAGTCTGGACAACCTGTTCACTATTCCAATGCTCTAAGGTGAAAAAGGCTTTCCTTGAATCAAAGTTGGAACCTCTCATGTTTCAATTTTCATCTGTTGTCTCTTGCCCTCCCAGGGCATTCATAGCTTCCTTCATGCTTGACTATATAAAAACATGAGGAGGATACTGCTTTCCAGCAGTGACACAATAGTTGTACTGAAGTGAAATAGTCCAAGTGAAAGTACAGAAAATATGGTTTAAGTTGGAGATTCTTACAAGTAGTTTCATTAGCAATTAATTTAATAAAAATAACAGAAAAATTAAACTATTGTTCTCTGTTCCCATTCCCACCTCTCATATATGATTTTCCAGCCTTACAACCCTCTCACTGAAAGATAAGAAAAAAATTTGAAGAGAAGAAAAATTCAGCAAAAAATATCTCAAAAGTTTAGAGTTTCCATTTGAAAAATTGAAATACAAGTTTAGAATATGTTTCGTATCATCAATAGTTTTCAATTCCACTATAGGTCAATTCTTTCATCGCTACTAAATTTACTGAGAAGAAAAGGCTACAAGTTCCACTCTCACTTATTTACAAAGTCTCTGTCTTATCCAAGACATTTCTTGTATCTGCAGAATTGCTTGGAACTCTCTGAACCCTCGCTCATTCATTTGACCAGCTGTAATGGGGAAAAAGCTCTTGTAGATTCTGCTACCACCTTGATTATTGTCAAAGAAAATCAAAAGAATGAAATTAAAAACTATAAGAAATAATTTGACTATAAGACACTACATCAATGTTGGTTCTGTTAACTATGACAGATATTTGGACAGAATATTTTGTTAGTTGAACAGATTTATCATGGAATAATTTCTAGGCAAAGGCTAACATTTTCAAATGTCAGTACCCAAAAATCGATCTCCAGGCACACAATTAAACAAGGCATAATTTTCAACTGTACATCTGTGTAATTTTAACTTTGTACAGAAAACTTCGTGAGTCCCAAACAAAATTATCTTTAGAGTGGATGTCTATGCGATGCCAAGGTCTGAGAGGCTTCAGGCTTTGAGAATAATTCCTTGCTTGCCCTAGGACATTAGCTTCATACCAGTTACATCCTCTGTGCTTCACAAGGGAGGAGACAATACATGGTTAAGAACTGCTGGGAAACGAATATATTAAAGAGATTATCAGAAAGTTGGGGTTTTTTTCCTTAATGGTTAACATATTAGGGAATGTAGCATATAAAAAAAATAAACATAATTTGTTTCAAAACATCTTTTCTGACACGAAGTGCTAAGGGTATAAGAAAGTTTGTTCTTCCTTACTTCTACAGAAAGCAGACATTCTTGGTTTTCTATTTTGTTTCCATCCCTGTGGATCCAGGTAGTACTAGAAAGAGCAATCAGACAGGAGCAATGGTCTTGATTTTAATTCCAATAATAATATGGCTTTATCTGTCCAAAGAGGCAGGATGACACACCAGGGCTGGAGGAAAGGGGGGACTTACGTCAGGGACTTTAACC
>VWZY01009930.1:624778-664593 GCA_013399075.1 Chloroceryle aenea | reverse complement strand
ACTGCATCCAGTTCTGGAGCCCCCAGCACAATAAGTATGTAGACATGTTGGAGCATGTCTAGAGGAGGTCCACCAAAATGATCAGGGGAATGGAGCATCTCTTGTATGAAGACAGGCTGAAGAAGCAATGGATTTAAGCTAGGGTAGGTTTAGACCAGATATTAGAAAAAAGTTCTTTAATATGAGGGTGGTAGACCACTGGAATGGGCTGCCCACAGAGGTGGTGGAGGCCCCATCCCTGGAGTCATTCAAGGTCAGGCTTGATTGTCCCTGCATGTGTAGGGAGGTTGGACCAGATGACCTCTAGAGGTCCCTTCCAGCCTAAAACATTCTATGAGTCTATGATTTTTATATTTGGTTTAGTTACATACAACGACTTTGGACAACAGCATTAGAACACATTTTAGCAGACGTGCATACATTTCCACTTTTAAAAAAGGGAAAGAGAGACATTAAATGTACATCACAAATTTAGAAGTAAGCAGCTGGCTGACAAATCTTTCCTCTGCTGATTCTTGTCTTGTTAGCTTTTCTGTAAGTCTCCCAAGAGTTTCTTTAGCTGCACCATGTGATATTTCACCAGTGCTATTTTCTACTCTTGCAGCTAAACCTACTATTTCATCGTAAACAAATAGTGTTAACACTTGTGATGCTTAATGTTTTGTCAGTTTGCTCAGCAAGTGTGAAGAAAATGCAAACACTTCCAAACCTTTTTTCATGCTGTCAGACTTCACTAAGTTGAGATCTCCCAAATGGATGGTCTTGTATGCTGCATTTAGATCGTTCGCTGAAAAATTAGAAGTTGAAACCCATGCGATTCTTAAAAGAGGCAACATCTGGTCAGTAAATTTTTATTTAGTTTTTTTCTACATGGAACAAATAAACATTTTTCTTCACAAGAAGCTTACAGGCGACGGACGTGTTTCTTAGGTACACCAGCCTTGCAACCCAGAATGGCTTGCCTTCCTTGCATTTCCGTCAATAGCTTCCTAGATATTCCTATGCATAATTTCCTATACTCATGCTTTTTTATACATATATATATTTTGGTACAAGAATCTGCACATTATCTACCCAAGTAGATATGCTTTTCAGAACCTACATTTTTCATCAATATTTATATCTTTCACCACTTCAAACTCATTTCATCAGAATGAATTTTTTTGCAAAATATGGATTTATTTTTTTTTTCAATACTTCTATGGAATTTACAATACCACATTTCATGTACAATACAGATTCTGAAAAAATAATTTTAATATCTCCTTTGCTGTTTTGAACCATAGAGTAAAACAAATTTTATCATGTGGCCATTAATCTAAAAACTAGAAACGAAGATCATGTGGAATTGTGTATCACCCAGGAATCCCTTCCCGAGAAACAAGAACAGCTCTAGTGGATATGCTCCATTTCACTCAAATTTGACACTCTTTGTATGTAGCAAAACAAACTTAAGAAAAGACCAACCTGTGACATTTAAAGAAAATCTCTAACCCAGATACTTTCCTTTATAAAATCTTTCTACCATTGCTATGAATGTTTTATACGTGTCTATGTTTTTTACACAAATGTGTTTCTGGGTAAACCTATGTATTATTTGCATCATGATAAATTAGTTTTACCAGACTAAAAAGAACAAATGTGGTCTCTGCTGGAATGAAGGATACATACAAGAGAAGTAACAAATTAATGTTAGCTAAAACATTGGACAAAACCAGGCAACTGCAACATGCTCTATGAAAAACTGTCAGTAACTCAGATTAAAAAGTCTCAAGTACTGAGGGACACACAGAATTTTATTACTTGAACTAGGTAATAAACTGCTCCTTGTAACCTCCTTGACTTAAGACAGACTAACTTAACAGTATGAAAATATAAGAAATAAGGAAGGGTATCAAATCAAGCCTCCAAATTGCAAAGTATCTGAGGTAAACACTAATTCAATCTTGGCTGAGGTCTCAGGACGCTACTGTGGCTCAGTGATAAATTTCTTCTCCTGAATGAACTAATTGCAAAGCCAAGAACCCACTGTCATTCATATAATTCATATGAAACCCTTCAAACACATACTTTTTATTTCCCTCTCTCCACCACACTATTCTAGTATCTGTAGCAATCTGCTTCCAGGCCATTCACCCAGGCTGATGACAACTTAAACTGGAAGTAGGCTAGTAACTTCTGCAGGGTTTAACACAGAGAGACCATTCAGCAGCTTCCAATGCCACAGAAAGTTTCCAAACATCTATCTAAACTTATTAATGGGTAGAAAACATTGTAGAAAAAAAGCAGTTATACTCACTTCCTGTGATTAAAACATTTCTTCTCATATTTATAATAAATTGCTACAACAGGAGCTGCCCAGTTGTGTCAGACATCTTGTTATGTAGAATATTTTAAAAAATAAAAACTTTTTACAAAAGAAACAACAAAACCAACAACAAATGCACAGTCTTGCTTCCTGACGGGCTTTTAGTTCGCATGTTTTAGTTCTCCTTCAAAATTACTTTTAAACAGACTTGGACATCCCTTTACATAACATTGTCAGATTGAACCAGATTTATTTGTCCAATGAAGTATGTTTTATCAGAACATTCATTACCCTTTTTGAACACAGTGGAGTCAAGGATCAGAAAGCAATTTTCCTTCTTTCCTGTTCTCAAAAGTATGATTTTTTTTTTTAGCGAGGTTAAGCAGTGCTTTTTCAAATTCCCTGTGCTTGATGTGTCATCTGTCGATGAGTCAAGCCTGTTATGCTGGAACTCTGAATACAAGAATGGTCCCTCACTTTGAAAACTTTTAAAAGGAATGTTTTATTGTTTCTATAGGGGAAACTGAAATATGTTCTCCCTTTATCTGTAGATGTCATGGCCATACCCATTGATACAAGGTGTTGACATCGTACACAGACTCTTCAGATATTTGTACTTCCACCATGACTGCACTGCCTAACTAGTTCTGTTTTGAAAGACTAAAGCTGCTACATCAACATGAACAGACTGGAATTTCTTTGCATTTTTAGAAACATCTGCTCTACATGTCACTTTGTAATATATCTATATATTTACTGTAAAAGAAATTAAGGTATTACTTTGCTGCCAAAATCTTAAGCATGTACAGGACATTACTATTTTTGACACACTGCAGATGGAAGGCTTTAAAAAGGACAGTTTAGCCTTTGCAGCCACATGTAATGGATGCACAGCCATCCTCCAGATAAAAACAACTCTATGAAGTAAATGTTTAGTCTGCCTTTCACTGACTTTTACTTCTAACAGTTGCTTTCTACTGCACATAAAAATTTTACTGATAATTGAGTGAAGATCTTTACATCTAAAATTGACTCATGTTTTCCTTACTCATCAGCTTATCCCCTTCTTTATTTAAGAGAGTTTGAAATCACACGTCCAAACTCCCCAGGAAAATATTCTGATCAGACAATGACAAGCTGGATAGAGGTACCTTTTATGACTCTATGAAGCAGTGCCGTTAGGTAGAGATGCAGATAATAATCACAGGGACAGAAGAAAAAAGCAGGAGTACGAGACCCCTCATAGTGGTTGCAACTTTTAGCTACAGCATTTGTAACCTCTAAAACTCTTATGTATTTTACCTTGTTTAAAGTATAAAAGAAAAGTGAAGAAAATTGGAAAGCTTGTGGAAAATGCTCAAGCATTGTCACGCTTTACCAGACTTTGGTGGGGTAGAGGAGCAGGAGGGGAAGAACTGTCAGTCTCCCATGATACCCATTTCATCGCTACAGGTGAGGCGGTGGTGAAAAGGTGGTATTTTTATTTTTGCCCAAACCAATGTCTAATTTCTCAAAGTCTGCTTCTTGTCAGTGAACAGTCTTTTCTGGACATCTTTGGGTTTGGGATACTCCAATTGCAAAAGGAAATGCCAGTCCCATTTAATAAAAAATATTTACAAAAAGTTTAATTTCTTAAACTAAATTATCACTTAAAATAACACATCTATTTTGTTTCCTCTCAAAAACTGAATTATTTGGGAAATAGTTCACAGTATCTCAAAAAAAAAAAATAGCTAATCTCAAGGTTTCAAAATAGATATGTAGTCACCACTGTAGAGTATTTTACAGTAAGTAGTTAAGTACCTCTGTGACCATTACAGGAGAGGAAAGGGTTCTCTCAGTATGGAGATTCTCCAGTGTTCTTTTACTTTCATATCTACGTGTAAGAGCTGAAGAATAATCCCGTTTTAAACATTCTTTTCCTGAAGTTTTTCTGCAGTGTTCAGGTTTGGTTCGCACGTTGTGTCCAACACACAGAAAGTGAGGGTCGTCTTAGCATTTCAGCACAGGTAGAAAAATCCTCCCGAGGAAAGTGTCTGACCACTACTTTTTGCTGTGCTTTGGTTCACACCATGGAGTGGTCTCACCAGCCGTGAGCTGGATTCTGCCTGGAGGATGCCCTGCAGGAGCTCGCTTACCACTCTCCATCTTCAGGGGGCAGACAGGACTAGACTAGAGCTAGGCTGAAGGGAAACCACTGCATCACAGGCATAATGGGGATAGCAGATCCACAGCTCCAACTGTTTGACTCTGCAAATCCATTCCTATCTATCCACCTGGAAATGCAGAAGTAGCTCAAACCTGCCAACTGTATGTTAAGCACCACGACTAGCATTGCTTGCATATGCTCATTCTTTCTTTTATCTCTCCCACAAAATCAGGCAGAGAGGTTGCTGCTAGCTAGCACAAGACATTCTTTCTCTTCAGTGTCTGAGCAATATGTCTCCGTGGTCTTCCCAGCCTTAATAAGCCCAAGGATCTGGAAAATAAAACTAAACCCAACTAAATCATATTACACAGAACGAAGCAGAGAGGGAACTCTGGCTGGCACTCGCTGTTCAGAAGACACTACTGCAATCATACCACGTATGTGGAAAAATAAGTTTCTCTCAACTGACAATTTTTTACTTTTATTTTTCTTTCAACAAATAATACTGAGTTAGTGTAGATGATTTTTACAATGAAGAAGAATGAAGCAAAATTAAGTGGTATTGAACATCAAAAGTCCACTTCAGCTAAGCAGCAGGATGTTTAGATCTTTGGTGACAGGTTACCTGAACTACTGGAAGCTCCTCGACTCTGCTAAATCGTGCAGTGCATTTAAAAGCAGGTCAAATATTAGGTACTTCAGCTGCCAGGAATTTCCCATCAGCAAAAAGAAAGGACCAGAAGGAAAGAAGCTGTTCCATCATTTCAGAACCAGGAAAGGCTGGTGCTACAGTCATGTGACAGGTGGACAGGATGTTGTTCTATCTAAATTTCCTTCCATAAAATTTTGTTATGTATCATTAATGGTTTTTTTTAATATATATGGCTTCTGTTCTTTTTAAGCAGGAATTTTGTCTGGATTCAAAAGCATTCTGAAAATGCACTTTCATGCATGTTTATGAAAATCATTATGGACAATTATGCATATAGAATATTTAATTGCATGTATACACATGGATAATTTCCACCATTTGCATGTACACATCCCTAAGCGTTTGGAAGAATAATCATAATATTTGGACATAATTTATTAGCTGGACAATTACACAAATGATATATTTGTATTTTAAACGAGTCCCTTATTTTTTCTACATTCTGTGTAATATTTGATCAACTCATTAAGAAAGACGAAGATTAAAATTCAGGAGTGTCTGGATGCAAGCCTGTTTCACTTAATTAGTGACTGCTTAAAAAAAGGATCTGAGAATTACCATACTGCATAATGGCAAAGATCTACACAGTAATACAAATATTCTGCACAAGGATTTAATTTGATTCACTGTGGTAAATTTAAACAGGTGAAGTAAAATACAGTATTTTGCATTATGTCAGGGTCCAATTTTAGAGTTTTATTTACAAAAGCTACAAGTAATTTAAAGAAAGGAATAAGTCAGAGGAAGATCTAGTATTACAGGGTTTTTTTACAGCCACCCTCTAATGGCTTCAGTGTATATTAAATATTTAAACAAGGATGTGATACATTAAAAAATTGACAGAGCAGCAAAGGATAAAAATGCAGCACTTTTGGTATAAAGATTTCAGATGCAATACCAGGCATGAAAGCAAAGTAACAGAGTAAGTGTGAATCATCCTGCTAAGACGCTGAAAATGTTCAAAGGGTTAAGGATGGCAAATCACATTTTGTTGCTATGTGCAGCAAGGATAAAAATGTACTGGAACCCCCTTCAATAGGTGAAAGGTGGTCTGAGCCGAAACGCACATACTGACGTCCAACCCTTCCCCAGAGAATCAATGATGGTTTTTTCTGTGTGATCAATGTAATATTCCACAGCTAAATTTAGGGACTCTGCATCCTATGAAAATGGCACCTCTCCATGACTAATTAACAATTAAAAATTGTGGTTATCTACAGGTTTAATTGTTTAATCTCCAAGGTTTTGATTAACTTAAATCTTTTTAGTAAGGACAAAAGAGTATATGGGGGGAAAAAAAAAAGTGCCTTTCTCATGTTGTTTATTCATAAAGGAGTCTGTAATTTTCCCTAGTCAGCTTGTAAGATTACACCATCTTTGCTGTTAACTCCCCTAACCCAAGCAACATACAGTGTGAGACAGACTGCTAATAAACCTGTGTCACTGTGTCTGCAGACTATTTGGCTAAACCATAAACTATGCCCACATAGCTACTTTTTAATTGGGAATGGTAAAGACTTTTTGCAATCCAGAGTTCACAAGATTCGGTGCTTGATTTTGATTTCTTAGAAGAAAGCTGAAAAGTTAAAACCAGGTGTCTTTAGCCACAGTGACAGTAACTGGTTTCAGGCATAGTTTATAAAGCAAACAAATCTTTACACCCAGTTCCACTCTCTTTTTGGTACTGGCACTGCATCTGTGTGTTTACAAGTCATGGGGTGTTACATTCTGGTCCGTCAAAGTCAGAGCAACTTTTGTCTGATATCAGTGGGGCCAGATTTTACTTTTAATAATTCATTTGGCACACAGGCTGAAGTATTTGCAGTGATACAGGGGGTGGGTTTTGTGCAAAGGATGAAATAGAAACCATAGAAACTCTGCCAGCAGCCAGCACCATTGTAAGCCCTGTTTTCTCCAAGCTCTCTTGCTTCTATTCTATTGCTCTGCCCAAAAGTGCATAACAAAATCTCTTAAATGAAGAATTAAAGCAAGAAACAGACCTGAAACTCAGGGAATGAGAGTTAAGATTTTAGCTCTGACACCAGCTTGCTCTAAAAACATAAGCAAACCCCTATGGCTCAATTTAGAAACATTAATAAGAGAGTAGATATTAATCTAGATCTATAGTAGATCATTAATAAGAGAGTAGATTTTTGAGAGTCTTGCAATTTATACCACAGTGAGAAAAAACCCATGAAAGTTTGCTTTTGGAAAGAGGCTCTGCAGTTTTCCTGGTTTCTTTTCCCTTAACATTATCCCCCACTTGTAAAATGGAAAAATAAATGTACATTATAAAAATGAATATTTTAATATCAAGTATTTTTCTTAGTACCATCAATATTTAATCTATTTCTGTAGGACTTACCTTACGAAGCAGAAGTTCATTAGGGCTAAACTTCATATGGTGTAGGCATTACTTTGAAATAGTTTTTATGCTAAGCTTACATTCAAATACATTTTTGCAGGCCTACACTAGCAAACAGAACTAATTTTCAAGAACCTATTAACCTATATTCAGGGAAAAATAATGACACTTTGTCTAAATACCTGTAGAAAAGTTCTTTTGTACAATTTCAGGGTGCCCCTGTGATTCACGAAGACATGATCTCCCCAGACACAGAAGTTGCGAAGCATTCTCATTAAATTAACAAGAAAGAGAAATACAGTGGTCAACAAAAGTCAGCCTTACAGTTTTTTTCTGTTGACAAGTTAGCAACATATGGACAACTCATCTAGAAAGTTTCATACTTTAAATTAGTCGCTCCAAATAAATGCAAACTGTCGACCAGTGATTACAAGAGCCTACATATGGATTCCCAGACACACAGTAAGCTCTCCAGTGATATTTTCCCTGAGCCAGTGCTAACAATATATCCTGGTTCATTTGCAATTATGGGCCAAGTTCTGATACCATCATCCTACAGCATAATATATATGTAAGGACCTCTGCAGCTGTTCTATGCGCTCCTTTACCCGCTGCTTTCTGTATTCAATACAGAGTTTGTGTCAACATTTGTATTTTCACAAAAATATGGATCTTGCTTGCTATGGATCTCAATGTTACTGGGTAAGTGAAAAAAACCAAACACCTTTAGAAACATTTTTCCTATTGCAACGGACACATAAACAGACAAATCAAACACTACCTTAGACCACTCAGCTCTGCCTTGCTGAGAGAGGGCAAGAGACAAAGCTGTCAGGATGACTGCAATCCTATCGAATCTCTGCTGAAAAGCACGAGGACTCATTTTCACAGTCAGGCTCCAGATGCCAACATTTCTCTAGCAATAAGGTTTCAGGGCCATTTTACAACCACATAGCCTTCAGGTGGAAGAGTCATTCACATATTCCCCCTCATACAAAAAGTAAGAAGGAATTCTGGTTTGTTCCGTGAAGAAAGAATATTCACAGAACTCAGTTCTGCCTTCCTCTCTGTAGTGTTGTTTTCTATTAAACATTAAAACAAACTCTAGTGAGTGACAGGCACAGAAGCCTCAGTCCTTAGGAGGATTAAACACCTGTGAGTGCCGCTACTTCCAAGGTGTTACTGGTCATTATAAACTCTTGAATATCAGAAAGTGAAATACAGAAGCCATCTCTACTTCACTTGAATATGTACAGCTGTCTTGGGGTTTTTAAATCCTGTAAATTATCTATGCACAGAATAGGATACATTTGAATTTTAGCCATGCTCAGGCATGTCTAACTGGGAATGCCAGTCACTGCAATTTTACCTATTAAAGATATCCATCCTATCAATGTGCTTGTCAAAACCAATCCCCAAAAATAGAATCAAAACCCAACCCCCCCCCCCCGCCCCAAACCATTAAAAATATTCCAAATATCTTGCCAGGTCCATTATAATCCCGGGTCACAAGCTGGTTACACACTCCTCTCTCTCTAATAGTTAATATAAAGGGAAGAATGAAGACCAGAAAGACAGATGAAAAACTCATTTGGGAGTTATTCAAACATTTGAGAACCTTGGTAACAGATTCAGCTCCACTCCAACGAAGTAAGAAGGCTGTGTGCAGTAGATCTACCGGAACATCTACAGCTGAAATACTGAATGACAGCACCTGCCATTGATAATTTGCTGGAAGTACATAGCTGGCAGGTTTTGTAGTTGTACTTAGTCTGCTCTCAGCTGTGGTTCCCACTATGCACAATGATAAAGGCTGACATAACAAAAGCAAAATAAAGTAAGACACAAATCTTGTGTGCAGGTTTTTTTCAGGGGTTTCCTCATTTAATGCCCCTGCAGGCCCAAATCCTAGCTGATTATTCCCAGCAGTGCTCCATTTCAAATCAGTGACACAAAGACAGAGAAATGTTACTCAAACTATCCAGAACCTAATCTTGGAACAAATTATTCTGCCATATGTTCAATATTTTTGGAAGAAAATAGTCCAGGCAGCCCTATCTATTTATGTTTAACATTTCTGAAACAATTTTGAATCCAACTGAAATAACAGGTGACTGCATTAAATGAAGAAAAAGCCCAAACACCTAAGCATGATCATAAGCTATTTTTCAGATTACTATCACGTTCCTGACAACAAATAGGCAGCTTTCAGGGCATTCATTTTGTCAGTACAGTGAACAAGGCTGTTGCTTATTGGAATCCTGCTTTTTTGAAGCAAAAAGGAAATAAGTGGGCTGAAAATGGAAGAAATTGGGGACAAATGGAAAATTGAGGGACAGCAGGATTAGGTAACTTCTAAGGTGACAGTCAACAAGCTTCTGGCACAAGTGCAAGACACGGTTTTTGGTCTCCTCTTTCATTTGCTGAACAACAGACAGTATGGGAAAAGTCTGTCCATGAAGTGCGAGGAAGGATTTGTTTTACCCTTACAGTCCAGCTTTCGTTTGTGCAGTGCTGGGGGCTCCCTGCTCTTTCCTGGGCTTCCACACTACTAATAGGAAAAATCAGTCATGGAAGCAGACAAGCTGTTGGAACAAAACCACTTGCACTTCCACTCTTTTCACAGGTGATACAATCCACTCCCTTTCTCAGATTAGTTTCCCTAACTGCATTCCACGTGCATTTAATAGATTCAATGGAAAACGACATAAGTCCTACATAAACAATACTTTTGAACCACATTTATTTTTTCCTAAAGACACTTTGCCTGTTGTGCATGTTTCTAGAAGACAGACTTCAGACTTGCTTTTAGAATCTCTGAAAAAAACTGAAAAGACACTTGAACATCAGGGATGTTTACTCCCATGATTAGAAGTAGCCAGGAAAATTTCATGATATGAACTCTTTCCTGACCCAGAGCTGAAATGAGTGTGTCCACAGAAGGTACAACAGTATATCCAGACGTTAACACTGGCTCTGAGATTCTCAGCAATGTCCTTACCCAATGTGATTTAAAGCAGTCACTGGGCACCTCAGAGCAACTACACGGCACCTATGCAAACGCACGATGCATCTTTGCTCTGATGTTCTGAAAATCCCTTTTCCAACCTACCTCAACACTTAGCAAGACCAGAAGGCAGAAGAAATTCTGTGGAATGTTTTTGGCCGTGAGGTCACAATAAATTTGGCCATGTACCTGTATCATTCTACTAACAGAAAACCTACTGTTACTAACAGAATGTCATTTGTGGCTTGCAGTGTTTAAGTTCAATTCCATGTTAACAGTACATGATTACTTGTTGATGCTAACAATATAAAGGTTGACCAGAGTATCACAGTTCTGCCCTTGAAGGATATCTGTGTCTGTCCTGTAAATAAATTAAGTGAACTGCAAATAAAAAAGCCAACCTAAACTACTTTGTGAAAGGCTGCTTTTAAGTGTTCTATTAGTACCTCAGTCACTGCAGGCAACCAGAGTGTGAAGCTGGTAAGAACTCAAGCAAGCTCTTGACGTCAGTTATTCCTCATTTGGAACAATACTAAACAATCTTTGACTTATGTTCATGTGCTGATCATTGATTAAGCCACAGGGATATTTCCTCTGTGTTTCTTTGCCTTTATTAGTATAAACAATGTAGCACTTTTCCAAACCACTTAGTTTCAGACTCTGTGTATGGTTTATTAATAAATGCAACCTTATAATTTTTGTTTTTCATTCATACCTAGAAGACAGTTGATTTTCTGACAAGCTCTGGATCTCTGAAACACTCATAACCAGCAGCAAGAAGTTATGTTTATTTCTTAGTTGCATTTGAACATCAGAATTTATGCACAAAGAATAAATCATTCCTCTACCAGAATGATCAGCTTTTGTATTTCTCCATGTAGTTACACATTAGTCACTTGGCATTTTCACTTAAATGAATATGTTCACTTAAAATAAATATTAAGGAAAAAACAAGAGCAGACATACAGATATAATAGGCAAGCAGCACACTTATTGCCATAACTAAGGGACTTTTGATGTTATAAGAAGCCACCGATGCCTGCTTTTATTCACATAGCATACACGGATTTTAAACAGAAATCATTTCTTTCTGTGTCTTCTATTCAAAAAAAAAAGGAAGGCTCCAGTTCACAGATTAATAACCCATGAGGAGTTCTTTCAGCTGTGTTCAGTGCATATTGCACGTGTGTTCCTGGATTTCACATTACTTCATAGCATGGAAACCAGTAATATGAACTCCACAAGTTTCCTTCCCAGCATTTCTCCACAACATTCTCAAAAGTCACTGCTATTTCTTGCCCATTAAAGCCTTGAGTTGCCTCGTGACAACTGCTTTTCAATGACTGAAAATATGTGCTGCAGCTCAATAAATGAAGTCTGAGATTTTTGGAGGAGTTATGGACACTGCAACTACTAAATGTAATCAAATCTGGTATGTCAGCTAGGAATTGTACATGAAATGTCTTGTACTATGTGCTGAAGCTAAACTTGGAGGTGTCAGCTCAGCAAAGATGGGGAAACTATGCAATGACTGATATGAAAGAACAGCCCATCAAGAACTGCAGTCAACAGGAAGATTGTTCCTCTCCTCCCCTCTCTGGCTACAGTCAGGAAGGGCCCATCTTTCTGGCTAGCACTACTCTAGAGTGCAGCAGAGCAGAAATGCTTGGCCTCTGAGGGAAGGTGGGAACAAGGAGAATTCCCAACATGGGAGGTGGAAGAAAAGGAGCAGGTCTGAAATGCCAGGTATGCAGAATTACAGGAGAATGGGTTTGCCCCTCTGTTTGCAAGCTGCTAGACCCTATCAACCTCATTCTTCTGATCTGAAAATTATTACTTCACGGAAAGCATGTAATTTTTTTCTGGCTGATTATAAGTTCAACACATCTTTAGCAGAGAATGGCCCCACAGAATAAACCAATTATGAAAATATTAAAACAAAATGCCAAGTTCTACCATTTCCACCCATAGAAAAAAACATTTGAACCCTCTCGCTCTTTTTAAGTATGATAACTTCCTTTTTAAACTTTGGCTACTAATTCATGAGCTATCAGAAGGACCAACTCAGAGAGGTACAATGCAGAGCACTGCACAGCCCTGAGCTAGCAAACTCTTTCTGTGTCCAGATCACACAGTAACACGATCAGCACACTATCAGCCAGACCAGAACCTTTCAGCAGGATCATGAAGCACAGCAATGTTTACATTCAGTCATTTTCTGCTATTGTTTCTTGCTTCTCCTGGACATGTTCTAAACTGTGACAAGAAGGAAACCCCTCAAGATTCTTCACACATCTTTTTCTGTCTAAAAGGTGTTGAAGTGAGAAGAAACTAGTACGATGGTTTGGGATAAGTATTTTTGTGTACATGATGACAGGAATTATTACTGGCTCTGAGTATTGCACTCACAGTACTACAGCCTATTAGTTTTTTCCCCTTTCATTGGTATTTGGAAATACTTATAATTAATATAAGTAAATTATTAAAATTGTCATTGCATTAGGATTGTGTGGCAAGGTTTTGTTAGCAGGGGGGCTACAGAGGCAGCTTTCCCTATGTCCAGTAGAGCCAACGTTAGACAGCTTCAAGATGGACCTGCTGCTGGCCAAGACTAAGCCCATCAGCAACAGTGGTAGGACCCCTGGGATAACATATTTAAGAAGGAGAGGAAAAAAGACCAGTGCAACTGCAGCCAGAGATAGGAGTGCAAATATGTGAGAGAAACAATTCTGCAGGTTGTCTCTCTGCAGCCCATGGACTTTAACAGTGGAGCAGACCCCCCCCTGCAGCATGTGGAGGACCCCACACCAGAGCATGTGGATGCAGCTGAAGGAGGCTGTGACCCCATGGAGAGTCTGCATTGGAGCAGGCTCCTGACAGGCACTGTGACCCCATGGAGAGAGAGGCCCATGCTGGAGCAGGTCTTCTGGCAAGACTTGTAACCCTATGTGGGACCCATGCTGGAGCAGTCTGTGGAGAACTACAGCCCATGGGAAGGGTCCACATTGGAGAAGTTCATAAAGAACTGTCTCCTGTGAGTGGAAGCACATGCTGGAGCAGAGGAAGAGCATGACACAGTGTTTCATGAACTAACGACAACCCTGTGCCACTTAGGGAGAGGAGGTAGAGAAGTCTGCAGTGAAGTTGAGCCCAGGAAAGGTAGGGGGAGTGTTTTAAGATTTGTTCTTTTTTCTCATTATCCTGCTATGGCTTTATTGGTAGCAAATTAGTTTCCCCTACTTGAGTTTGTTTTACTCATGATAGTAATTGCTGAGTGATCTCTCCCTGTCCTTATCTTGACCCACAAGCCTTTCATTTTTCTCTCCCCTGTCCAGCAGAGAGATAGAGAGGCTTTGGTGCTAGCCTGGTTGCTAGCCAAGGTCAACCCACCACATCATTTACCTATCAAGGTATCATCAATTACAGCAGCTCAGCTTCAGAATAGATTCAGCTCCCCCTGACACTAGTAACAGTTTTGCCCTTATTTCCAATGATCAGAAGCACACACTGGTCATATGCCAATGGCCACTGTCAAGCTGAAGAGATCAACATATTCAAGGTGTATACTGAATGATGCTATAAACACTAAAAGATTTCCTTCTGAATATTTAATATGTCATCCCTCTCTCCTCCAAAGTTTAAAAAAAACTCTGTAAAGTCAACAAAAAAAGCCTGGAAGAACTGAAAGAATTAAACCAACTACAGAATATTGCCAGTGGAAAAGCTAACATTTTGAATGACTCCTTTGAAGATGCCTGCTTCTCTCAACTCTTACTGCACTATTCCTAAGTAAGGCCCTTACAGTTCTTCCACTTGGCCTTGTTCAAATCATCATTCCAGATGCAGGAAGGAAAGAGAAATTATTACTGTAAAAGGCCGGGGACAATGAATGGAAGCAGACTGACAGGAAATATCTCTGCTAAAGCCCCACCACTGTAGATGACGCTTGTTTGAATGAGAGCACTGAGATGCCTGCCTTCCTCGCTGCTCCCCCTTTCTGTTCCTTCCCTCCTAACACTTTCTTATTCAGACCATTCTTCTCTGAATGTGCCGAGTTCTGGCCAGTGATACGTGGTGTGTAAATTCCAGCCTACCAAACAAAAACAGGATCAAACTCTAAACTGACTTATTAAGCCAACACACATGGGGAGGTTTTTCTGACAAATAGATTTCTGTTTCATTTTTTTAACTCCAAGGGCCTGAAAATCATGAGGGCTAGCAGTTACTATTCTAACAGGCACATCAGAGCAGTAATAGGTGCTCCTGAACAAATTTGTGAGAGGACTACAGTCCCCTTCAACACCAGGTAAATCCAAATTTGCCCCAGTTTAGCGTTGGGTATGTAGGTACCTGAAGGCTCTCCTCCAGCCCACTGCCCAATACAATATCCAAAAATAGTGCTGTTTGTACAGCTAAGCAAACAGATTAAACTCACTGAAGGCAGCAACAAAGGTTAAAAGAGAAATACTATTAACATGCAGTGCTACTCCTACACCAACAGCTGGTAAGCACTCAGAAATGCATAAATAAACTAATTAGACACAGAAAAATCTTTGGTGTAATGACGTCCATCCACACATTGTTCCATCCTCTTTGATAAGCAAGGGGAAAAGGGAATCAACACAATTTCACTTGCAGGCATATGACCTATTCACCAGTGACATTTATTTAAGGAGCAGGGTACTTTATGTATAGCTATGTGCTGAAGTACACAAACATGCCTGGTTCCCCATGAACTGGATACAAATTTCACCTGGTTCTCTGCACAGCCCTTCAAGATTTTTATGTTTTTTTGCATTCGTGTGAGCTGCAGCACTCTAAAATTCCCAAAGGAGTGGGTGGGAGCTCGTGTTACCTGTATAATAATACTCTGATTGTAAAGTTTTCAATACCTATAATGGAATACCGAATACAAGTCACTGCAGAAAGTGAGAACACCTATTAAAATTTAATTACAGTATTTCAGCTGTTGTTTCAAAATACGTGCAATGCTATGTACATTTCCTGGCGTGTATACAAGACTACTATCCAGCTTTTAACTAGGAGAGTAAAAATTCGTACTTAATTTGATGTATCAGAGTGGGGAAAAGAAGGTGAAAAGCAGACAAAAAGAATTCTACAAGATCCCAGAGATGACTATTAGAGGATGCCAACTTTGTAAGCACCCGTGCATGTGGATGTATGAACATGTGTCAACTTATTTCTGGTTATGAGACTTAAATCTGTTCAGATGGAGGTTAAATTTGTTCACCTCAGTTTCTTCCTCTTCTGTTTCAATGACTATACCACAACACAGGAAAGAGCCAGAGTTGGGTCTCTCACTGGTGCTACATTCATAGCACATATGTATATGGTGCACATACATTCGGTGCTTCTCACCAAATGGTTTTATTCGTCTCCAGATAACATGTTTAATTGCCTTTCAGCTCAAAGGTACATGCATGAGTTGCACAATCATGTCCACAGAAGATCTGGTTTTCAGAGTAAGACACAATACCAAAGCATCTAGTAAGCATAGTCGCTGGCCTCAGTAACCAGAATGTTGATGCTGCAGATTAGGTCCTGTGCTGTTACATAGTGACACGTTCAGTTTTAGTCACCTTATCAGCAGTAGTTTAAGTTTATGTCAGAACATCCTCTGACACAGACTTTAATAACTTATCAGAGGTATGGACAGTAGTATGAACAACTGTTTCCCAAGCTTTGCAAAAGTGAAGAGAGTGAAAATCTAAACCAAATAAGAAATAGGCTTGGTGGGAATTTAGTGCTGATGAAATAGCCAAGATTTTCTCCCAGCCATAAGTTCTCCTAAATTTAGAGCTGTGCAAAGTCATAATTGTATTTTCTTCTCATTCATTTAAAAAAATAACTTCTATGTTCATAGTGATGCATAAAAATTACTCATTAATGACCTGCAATTTTTCCATTGCCTGGGGGGCACTGCCATTTCACCACAATGCCCAAATCTACTTCAAGTGTTTTGAAGAGTCACTGCTCAATGAAACTAAAACAAATGTAGGATTTAAAATTTCACAATACTTGATGCAGGCAAGATTTCAAAACCGAGACAACAGTGAAACTCTTGGTGGATCACAGAAAAGAATACTGCAGGCAGGGGTTCTTTTCTGTATGCACCGTTAATGTCTCTACAACTGCGGAGGGAAATGAAGTATGCCAGTCTGCCTCCTATCAATGGCATCAATCAGCAACAATTTCCCTACAGCAGAGGAAGAGCACTGATTTACACCAAATATTGGATCACTCTCTATGGTCCCCTTGTTGGACCACGCAGCCACTTTTGAGGTATGATGTAGGGCATGTGTTCTACCATTCACTAGCAGCAGTTGGAACATTCCCTTCATCTTAAAAAAGATCTTAGGCACCCACTACTGTAATCTTCACATTTATAGTAATCTGCCAGCTTCTGCTTTTATTTAGTTACTTCTAATTGTAAATGGGATTTTAGGTTTCAGTTTATATTTGCAATATGAAACAGTGTTCTCCTACAGATTTTGCAAGGAAAGCTGAGAAAACACCATTTTTTAAGAATGCAAGTGAAGAGGTAGCAAATCTTTTCTTTTAGTGCTGGAGAACAATAATTTAAAAGCAATTGAGGCAATGACAAGCAGTACTTGAAAAGAGACATTTTCATTCATATACTCGCTGTTGTATTTCCACCAGAGTCAGAATTAGAAAATTTGCCCCATGAGTTCCATCACTTAGTTTTTATCTTTCAAATACTTTATTTTCATGTCAAAGATTTTCACTAATACATAATTCCTGTAGGAATATGATAGGATTATTTGCATAAGACTTTTTTTTCCCCTCCCCTTGAGTTTTCCATTCTAGCAGGAAATGATGCTGCCAGGATTTGGATGAGCTCCAGGAAGAGAAGTAGTCTAATAGCATATGTGCTGCATGAGAAAGGATTATAGACAATGGAATACACTGTATGCATGTGCTTACTTCAGAAAAGGTGTCCTGCTCTTGCAGTACACACATACTGTTGCTTCCTGCATACTGTTGCTTCCTGCTGCCCACTGTAATGAACAAGTTATGCTGTTCACCTTTATAGAGCCTGTCTTACCACAGAATTGTGGGGTGAAAATATTAATTGCAGCAACATGCCATACTAACAGGATTTATCCTTACCTCTATTTACAGTTACTTAGTGTATCAGCATGTCAGTGAATTTGTAGATTTAACCTACTGCAGAATTCTTTTCATGGAAAAGAGAACATCAGATGTTTTCCTCATTTGAGTAGGCTACCCTTGTTCTGCTAACTCATGTGAGAACCTTCCAAACAACACACAAAATACTAGCAGTGGCTTATGTCCATAGAGATCCCATGAAAACATGCAAGTAAAAAAGAAATACAAATTTTGACATTTCTGAAATACCTCGGTTTGGGGTTCTTTCCCCTTTTCCACTCCTTCACAAAATTACTCAGTCTGCAGTGCATGTACAGTATTTTTGCTCTTCCACCTGCCTATGGAGCAGGTCTTGGAACTGGAACTCAGCTCATAGTCAGGATACAAAAGCATATAATAGCCTAGGAAGTTGCGATGCCTTTAAATTTAAATAAATAATTTTAAAAATAAATAATAAAAATAAGAAGAAAATAACCCCAGCAGCTTGGGGTTAGGGAAAATGAGCTCCACAAGCTGAGCCAAAAGCCCCTACCCTATCCTGCAACGTTCCACAGGGCTCATGTAGATGTGACTTCTAGCCCTCATCCTTTCACCTGATGAGAGCAGAGGCCTAGAAAGTAGCACATTACCTTATTCTATAAGGCTTTCACTCATTAATGGAGTAATTTTTCAGATATTCATCATAAATCTGATTGTGATCACCTGACCACAAGAGTAGCAACAATAGAAGGGCAACAATAGAAGAAATTAAATTGTTATTTTTTTAGTTTATTGCCTCAGAACTTAACCCCACCGTCTACAAAATACACAAGGTAAATAATATATATGTTCTATTGCATTATATGGCCAGGTTGCTCTTCCAGCCATCAAGCAAGCAAGCACTAACACATACTTCACTGTATGGCTCAGAGCTGTATTTTGGGTCAAATTTTGCTGAAGACTTTATGGTTATTGAATAACATCTAGCATTATAGTTTTCTATACATTACACTCCTTTGCTTGTCCAGCAAAACAAATTAATACTTGCCAACTCCTTATCTTTGTGTTCCTAAATAAATTTTATATACTTAGTTTCAGCATCACTTTTTTTTCAAGTTTCATCAGTGGAACTTACTAAGGAAGCCACAATGTAGTACCCCAAACTGAAGCAGCTAAATCTCAATTTAAAGAACATGAAAAGACACGAAAGAAAGACTGGGTAAAGTTTAAGCCAATGGAAGTATGACTCATTATTATATAACAAGCAAGTTGGGTATGTGTTGGTATTTTAAGCAGAAGAAGAGATAGGTTGAGAGGGGAAGAGAGCACAGAAGTGGGAGTCAACAGGGGAACTGAGGTAAAGTAAGTGGGTATGTAAAAGTTTAGGAGCATTAATAGGAAATTACATGTTCTCTTAATTCTTGTTTTCCTACATTATTTTAAATCTCAGGTAGAGCTCTTAAAAATTTTTTTCCTCTCTTTTCATCCAAAGGTTGAAGTATCCATTTAAACTACATCAGTGCGATTAATTTTCACTGGGTAGCTATTAAGCAACTTCGAGGTAACTTTGTCAAAGTTCTTCCGTTCATAGAAGACACAGCTGGGTAGAAATTAGTCTCTAAAAATACTTTCACACAACCTGCTTGTTTTCTAGTCACTGTCTTCTTATGTTATGCTCATTCCATCTGTCAATAGATATGAGTCACACATTCGACCTTTCAGTTTCACTTGCGCACATAAATTTCTTCCAATTTCCTGTGAAACAAACACTTTTAACTCTTTAGGGGCTAGCAATTTGCACACATAGCATGCTAGAATGGTTAAGGTAGAAGCAAGTTCTGTGCTCATATTCTTAGCTTTCCAGTCTGCACTACCTTTTGAAGGCAGATTGTCTCTTTATTTTGCTGACCACCCTTCTGCCCACGCTACCACTAACTTTCACTGAAAAACTAGCAAGTATCTTGAGCTCCAGTGTAAAAAACACATTCTATCTGTATTTTCAAAATAAACAGCAAAGCAGATACAAGTCACACCTGACATTACCAGCCATGATCAGCAGATTCACTGAAGGAAAGCTATAATTTTACCAGTTTTAAATCTGTAGCAGACAACATTTGATTCAAAGATAACTTAAAACTCATGCTTGCCCAGATGCTACCCACTGACATTAATCATGATGCCTTTACCAACAGATGCTTTTTTTTTCCCCCCTCCAAACACAATAAACACCTCCAGAAAGAACAAAGAAAGAACATGGCTGCAGAAAAAAACCACACAGCAAAAGCATTATTCTGGGATTTAGGAATATATTGTCTTGCTGTTTCTTGCAGGCATAGTAGGCAATTTAATTTAATCTTTCAGGGAGCTTTCAAGACAAAGGGATAAAAAATATCAGTTTCATCAAGAACCACAAAGCTGGACTACTGAAAGAGAGACCAAATTCTGTACAGTAATCTGTTAAGAAGGACAGACTTGACATGTATAATTTGCTGGCAGTCCCTATTTGTGAGCTCATTTAACTGATTATTGTTGAAACAGCAGCTTAGCAGCGAGCTGCTTTAACAGAACAGTAGGCTCACAGGCTGTTTCAGTGAGGCATTACAATGGCGTAGAAGGGTCTGGGGATTGGCCTTATGGTTCCCTTCCATAATACACAAGACTTGGACCAGCTGTAATATTTTCCCATCAAAACTAATTTAACCATCTAAGCAAAGTCCCTTTTCCACTAGTGACTAAGATTTCACCATGCATAGTAATAAAAATGACACTTTTAATGGAAAAAACAAAAAAAATAGGATGTCAGGCCTGAAATTCAAAGCCCACAGTGGCTGGAAGGCATTAGTGGATGAATGATGGCTGAGATGACACTGGAACTACTGAGGCTCCTATGTGTGTACACCTGAGGTTTCAGCACTGTCCTATGAGAGAATTGCTTTAGATAACACTGTAAAATGTAGAAGGACCCAGAAAATCTGCTACTGAGTTATGGATGAAGACTGAATATTTTGACCTTTAGTCCCTGGCATGTTAGCATTTAAATAATAAAACAGAATGCATGCTCTGTTGATATAATGGATATGTTCTCCCAGTCACTTATTCAGGTACCGATTAGTTAAATTTAGGAACCAAATAGATGCACATACATGGTCCTTGTGTTAAAAATCTTTTCCTTCCTTACACACTCAAAGGATTAATTTTACTTTGGGTCACCTACCTGCACTGCCAACTTAAGAAAATCAACTAAAGAAAAAAGAATTTGCAACTAATGTTGAGGTCACCAGCAGGCAGCAGCTTGTACATCGGTTCCTGAAGAAAATGAAAAAAGACCATATATGGACAACACCAAAAGCAGAGCCTAAAATTAGCAATAAGCTATATTAGTCACTGGGGGCTTTTTTTTTTTGTTAACTGCTGGGAGGGTGGAGAGGGAGGGTTGTTGGTGTCTTTTGTTTGTGAGTGTGTGGTTGTTTGGTTTTTTACAGTGTCAAGAACCATACAGGCTGTATTTGTATGCTGATACTTTGCTCATTAGGTGACTTTAGGTTAAATTAAAATTATCAGTCTTCAGGTTCTTCATATTCACTAGCTCAGATAAACACTTGCCATCAGCACACAGTTAGCTGATAGTAACACCTACAGTGTTAAAAAAAAAGTAAAATCTGTTCAGTGATGGCTCTGATTTATCAGGCAGATTTTCTATGTCAAACCAAGTCTTTCAAAAACGTTATGATCCATCGTCCATTTACAGATCTAGACACTATCTACTATTGCATTCTTTAGCTTCAATACTCTCAGCACTTTTTCCTCAACTTCCAAAATCATAATAGTCCATTATTTCTCAAACTTCTTCTCACTGAAGTTAATTGAATTTAGAAGATGACTGTCTGAACATGTGTGTGATGACATAGCAACCTAGCCAGACTGTTCTGAAACCGGGGAGTATTTGCTTCTCCCCAAAGGCCTGATCTTATTTCTGTCAAGCTCAGATTTTTATTTCACAAATCAGAGAAAAGAACAGAAGGACTTAAATAAAGTCATAGTATAGGTTAACAAAAAAAATAATATGAAGATTTCAAATAAATATTTCACAGGAGATGATCACTCTCCAAGTTTACCGAGTGTTAATTAAGAAACTATAACCTAAAATACAGACTCTGATTTAAGGCTAATTTAAAATACAAGTACTTCACACATTTTAACCTGACCCCATATTAGCTCAGTCAGTGGGCTTTATTAAAATCAATTAACAATAAATATATATTTTAAGAGCCTGATTTAATAACTTTCTTTAGTTATTTGTAAAACCCAAGATGACCTGTATAAATATAATGGACTGAATCAAAAATTATATCCACTAAGTATCCCTTAGAGGGCCCTTAACAAGTGGTCCATATATTGATAACAGTGACATTAAGAATAAGAAACCCACATTTTTAGGTTCCAGATACATGTTTGCATCAGGTGACTCACCACATTATAAAATATTGCTGCAAATCTGTAGAGGTCCAGTGACTATGGCCTTTTATTTCTATCTGATAACTCCTAACTAGGGAAGGTAACATTTGCCAGGGGTCTTTTGGGTTGAAATTGTTATCTGAAGCAATGTTAATAACACAATCCTTTAACTCCTTAATTGGGAATTAGGAAACTACTTTTCTATTAACAGAAAAAGCTTCCTACGTTACTGACATTTTTCATGAAGTTTCTAAAAAAGCTTAAAATTGAAACAAAGAAATGCAGGACAGTGCATACTCATTCTTTCTGGACAGTTACCAAACAGATAAAGCTGGTCAAAAGAATCAATAATTGACCAAGTGTTATTTTTAGCCATATTTTCTAACCACAGCTACAAGGACATTTATTAACTGATTGCAAACAGACACAAGGAAGAACGTGATCAAAGTATCCTGACAGCAACAATTTCACACGTTGTTCACTTTATGCAGGTTGTTCTGGAACCTTAGGTTTAACCAAATGATGTGGAATGGGAATAGACAGCTATGATTTCGCATACCAATATGCCCAGACACCTTCATCTGTATGCTGGCAGAGTTTTACAGCTAGAAGCTGCATTAAAATTGATGAAAGACAACATAACTTCTGTTGGATGATTCTGTGCATCTTTAAGTTGACAAAACAATGCAGCATTCCCAATTTTTGTTCATAAGAAAGTCTCCCAAATATTTTCCTAGTATTATTTAATGAAATGCCTTTGCTCTATGTAAATTGATTGCATGTTTTGATGTTGTTTCACTATTTCCACTCTTAGCTCTTTGCATACTGCAACCATAAGCCTAGTATTAATAACAGGTTAGTGACACAAAACTATTTGCTAAAAATAAGGCCATAGGAGGCATTTAAAAATCCTTCAAGTCTGGGAGTTTTACAATGATCTGAATCAGTGACAGTTTAAAAAAAAAATCATACACTAAAATGAACAATTACCTTCAGTGATTTGTTATTAAGTATACAATAAAATGTTTCACTTATGTGCTTGATATAAGTGTACAGGTACACTGCAGAGAAGGAGGGTAATATGCATGATTGCATGGGATGGCAGAAAGGTTTTGGTTTGAGCTGGGGGGGTGCAAACTGTTCTGGATGGCTTCATTACACGGAAACAGCAGTTGTTCTGTTAGTGCTAATTAAGCCTTGGGGAACAATTTGTTGAGGTAGTTGGAGAAAATTTGGATGAGAGCAAAAGAGAAATTTTAATGTTTTAATCCCAAGCAGAAGCAGAAACTTTCAAGTTACAGACTTCTGGGATTCCAGCATAGGAGCTAAATGACTTATCCTGCAAAGAGCAAGAGCCCCCAGCTTTTCACTGAAAAACCTACAGATGTTTGCAGCACGTTGCAGGATTGTGTCCTTTTAATGCAGATCCATTACTACATTAAAATATTTTTTTACTGAATTCTATTATATAGTTTTACTATCACAGAATACTCCTCTGTTTGTCAGGGTCATATTGGCAGTTTATGGTTGTATATGAGAAGTACCCCACCCAGGTGGTAGCTTTCAATCACTAAAGATTTTTCTGTTAATTCTGAAATGCTTGTTAACAAATGGAGTTACCAGTCTCCCAGCAAAGCTGTTCCTAAAACAACTCTTTGATTTCATTAACCTCCCAGCAGCAGCACTGAAGGCTGTACCCTCATGCTGTCACGTGGGCTTGTATCAAAGATGGACTGCTAGCACATGGAATGTATGATCTTTCACCTAAATGTGAAATTTAGGTGATGCCTGTTTTTTTCTTCTAGGTCATAACTTAGAGAACTGAGAACAGATAAAAGGCAAACAAGATGAAAGAGACTGCTTGTTTCTTTGCTGACAGAAAAAGTGGCAAACTGGGAGGCTGTCTAGGGATCAAGAAAAAAAAAACCAAAACACAAACCTAGCAACAGTTTCCTGCCAAGAGAGGTGGAGAGGAAAAAAAAAACGGGGGAGAAGGTGTTTTCTAGATTGGCTACCTGATTTAGAGCCGAGAGAGAAACAGAACAAGCAGCTGTAAGATATAAACACTAACAACTTTGTTATGGATTTTCAAGGGGTAAAAACAGAGAAGTACAGTGAATCATCTGAAGGCAGCCAAGAGAGATGCAAGTATACACAAATTTGTGTATCTGAGGAATACTTTTTACTTAGACGGTATTTTAGAACACTGGAGACGAAAAGAATTCTCTTTATTAGAGTCCCAAGAGTGTCAACACTTTATAATCCAGAGCAAGACACACTTCAGAAAAATAAAAAAGTTGGATTCTTTGCTGGGCAAAGTACTGGTTTCAGTTCAAGGCAGTAGAGATTCAGAATGTGATGTACTGAAGATACACTTGGGCCTAGAAAATCTGAAGCTGAAGGACTGTGCTTATAGCAAAGCCTTTTGAATCACTACAAAGGCCACGTGCAAGGAGACAAGTGAGTTAAGACATGATATAGAGAGAGGTAAGAAGCATGGATAAGATTTGCTGTTTAGGAGAGCCAAGCTGCTTAGAGGCCCTGCACAGCTTAGATACTAGCAATAGAACCTGGTTCATGGCATAGTCAGACATTTGGAGGTGTTAAAGCCAGATTTCAGGCTGATTTAGAGTTAGAGGGTAAAGCACTTTGATACTTAAAGTAAGATCTCTTCATTGTACAGAGATCTTAAAGGAAATTGATTACTAAATCTGATTCAGGGTTTTAGGGAGAGGTCTGGAGCCTGGAAGCTGAAAATTAACAAAAAAATCAAAATGCATGGACAAGAGCAATGCTTGCTACTCAATCCCACAGGATAAGCAAGGATAATAAGGAAATATTTAGAATGAAAGTTCAGTTCAGACATAGCTGCAAAAAGATTTTAGAAGTGTCAAGAGATTAGGATGAAGGCTGTGAACCACTTGGGATTTGGATTATATCCCACGTCGGTAGAAGTTCCTAGGTTACTAGGCTGTGCAGTTTAGGGTGGAAATAGAGATAAGGTTGTGCAATTCAGTCATTAAAAGCTAGATTTATATCACAGTTCTGAAAGGCCAGATGTCCTGGCAGAGGCCAGGATTAAGCTAGAGACAGGCAGAAATCCTCAAACTTGGCTAAGAAAAAACTGGCAGCTTCCTTCAGAAATTTAAGACACATACAAGGTTGTAAACAGGTAAAATACTAGCATAATAGAGATTTGGAAGGATCAAACATTTTGGTGGAAGATATCATATTTGGTGTAGTGCAATTCACTAGCCAGGAAAAAAAGATCAGTCAATAATCAAGAAAATTATGTTAGGGACTAAAAGAATGGGAGTAGAAACATTCTTAATAAGTGCATTTAGCAGCACTTATTCTGTAATTGGCCTAATACCACAAGATGACACTTTGTAAATGGAAAATAAACCCAGAATTCATAAAAGCACTGTCCAAATTATGACCCAGAACTGAATAAAACTGTTGCAATTAATGATTTCTGCATTCTCATGTCCCTGCCCCTGGCAGGGGGGTTGGGCCCAGATGATCTTTAAGGTCCATTCCAACACAAACCATTCTATGATTCTATGACTAGAATCATTTTTAAAGCGGTTTATGTGAAAGACTGTTTTCACCTTTTCAGGAAACATTTGTATTAAAATAAACATGGAAAAGTAAATAGCATTATAGCCCAAAGTAATGAGACTAGAATCTCCCCACTGTCTAGATTAGGAGACTGGAAATAATAAAAGTAAAAATGGTAAAAAGAATCACTGCAGGCAAAATTATCTGTTCATTTGAAGATTTGTTGGGTTTTTTGGCTAACTCTGGGAAGTGAAAACAATATGCATCATATTTCCTTTCTCATGAAAGAAGTTACAGAATCGTCCCACTGTCTTTATGTACTTTTTTCTGTATTTTATCTCAGTTTTATATGAGGATAAACAAATATCATTATCTACATTCTGTTAAAAAAAACACAAACTTGATTTTGTATTTAAGTCAACCCTAACAGAAATGAAGCATCTAGAAGTAATGCCCTGTTAAAAAAAAAAAATCAATTATTCAAATACCTTAACATGCAGAAAATATTTTATTAGTGTTCTAATTTTTTGTATGCTCTGTATCACCTAGAAATTGTTAATTGAGGACTGTTAAGAACTTTTAAAGGTATAGTTCTTGATTTGAGAAGTTCTAGAAAAAGCACCATAAGATCTGCCCCATAGCAAGATCATGAAACTTGATAATTAAAATATTTATCTTTTAAGGACCATGGTAGGATATTTTTTCTGTTTAAAACAGTCCTAAGTATTTTTTAATTTGTCATATAGCAGCAGTCTGGATGACAGTATGAACAGCTACATTTTCTGTTCCTTCTGTTCACACAGCCTTTCTGTCTGAATTCATTTTGTTTACCTACACCACACTGGTGGCTGAAGACTGTTTGTTACATAGGCTGTGTACATCAATCTTACCAGGTCTAAGTACAAAGGCAGGCTGGTTTTTGATGAAATTTTTTTGTCCCAGAAATCCGCTGTCTTAGAGCTTTGTCCCCCACACCACTGTTTCTCCACCTACATAGTATTTAGACAACGGATGAATCACTAGATCTCATCACCCTATGGTTGGCAGCATCTCCCAGTCACACTGCACAGCTGTAAATGGCTACTCAGGCCACAGAGCTGGTGAAGGAGAGATCAGCTTTCCTACTGATGACTTTGGGCTAGGCTACAAGCCACAGAGACCAACACAGAACTCATTCATTCAGACATATATGCTTCAAGTGAGTGGGAAACTGTAACCACTCCAGCAGCAACAGACATAGTGCATCCCAAACAGCACTTTTAAGAAAAAAACAGTGGTGTCACTTACTTCAAGGCACCTACTTAGAAGGTTGGTAGAAAAAAACAGCTGTGCTGAAGACCGCATTTCCCCTTGCATACTCCTATAAGGAAACAGGCTGCTGAGCTGGAGGAGGAAGTAAGGGAAGGCAATGCAGAGAAAGTCCCATTCTGTGTATTTTATATGATGCTGTAGAAACACTATGCTGCTTCTGTCAAGAGGCTTTCTGGGTAAGTCAGGCAATCCTGCTTTTCAATGCCCGTGATAGAGCCTGGGCAGTTCATGGCATTGGCTCATGAACATCTGGTTAGTGGACAGACTTTGCAGTGAAAGGCAAGTTGACTGACATGCCTCAGGGATATTCATTGACTGCAGTCAGTATAGGACATCATTCCTGATCAAATAAATGTTGGGTCACAGAAGACAGCTGATTTGTCCTCCTCTTCCTCGGTCAACCAGAGCCTTATGGAAGTAAGAATTCAGAGGGCTGTTTTGTTATTTGAGGAGATAAGACTCTATAGTCTGTGCTATTCAACAAACAACAGACATCCCAAGAACTTTTGAACAACATGCTGCTTTTAAGCTTTGCTAGAAGTAAGCATCTGAGCATCAGCTTCACCATCTTCAGTGCCTAAATCATGGTCTGCGTGTTTCTGCAGCGAAACACTGTCACTGCTAGAATTAAGAGGGAACAACCTAAGTGTAAGAGGGCCAATAATGAAGCCAGTTCTCCAAGACCGATTCATTTACACAAAGGGTTTTTTTGCTATCCTGCAGTCAGAGAAGAAAACTGAGTAGTTACGAGTGTAGACTATGTGTACAGCTGCATGAAAAAAAAAATCTTTCTTTAAAATGGGGACATTAATAGGACAATTTGGACACTAAGGGTAAGGAGTGGCTTTGTGAGGATCAGGTTTAAACCACCTTGGCATCTGCCTCATTTCAGAGGCAGATTTCTGTATTTTTAATATATAGACATTTTATGCCTTACAATTTTTCCTTTTTGATGGAGAGAAATAAAACTGACATCATCCACTTCTAAACCCTGTCTTACTAGCAAGTCCATGAACCATTTAAACTAACACTGTGTAATCTTATTTGTAAACACAGTGACTTTTTTTCTGCATAGGACTGAATTTCACTCCAGTTGAGAAAATAACTGTTTTTTACTTAACTAACAACTCAGATAAGATACTGGGTAGATCTTTAACATGTCCCAAGCAACAAACTGTTGGCTGCTTATATTCCATAGTTTGGGTTCTCTTTTCAAAGTGGGAGTGCCAAATTTGAAGGTTCTACCTCTCAAGTGAATTCTCAGTGCCAGAACTCCAATGTTGATAATGTGCATTTATCGTCTCATCTGGAAATAAGGGGAGAAGCAACAGCAGGGTTATGCACTGCCCCAGAGTAGCACAGAAAATGTATCAAATCTGACCTCTCCTTTCACAGTGCCAAACATCTCTGTTACTGCTCTGTCTCTGAAGGAAGCATCGTTGGGGAAGCCAATTCACACCTGCAGAAATATCTTTGTTGAATAATGGGGTGAGTAAAAGCATAAAGTATTTTTATTGTTCAAGTTACCTCACAGAACCAGAATCTGGCTGCAGGGCACTTCCACCTACAGATCAACATAAAAAAGATCCTGCTGTATATATGCTGTCCTCCCCCACTGGGCAGGAGTAATGGGAGAGGGGAATTCTTTAGTTACTCTGCTTAACTGGAAGACAGACATTCCCGTAAAGCTATGTGTGGGAGCATTTCCCAGTGAAACCAAAACACTGTTAAAAGTAAATTCAGTGAACTACTTCTCATGTAGTCTGCTGTATGAAAACACAAGGATATTTTATTATACACAAACTACCAGACACCAGCACCACGAGAGTGCCAGGTTGCCACCAGAGAGCAAGCACTCTTTTTGTCCACAGGATCCTGTTAATGCTGTGGACCACGTCATACCTTCACCAGGCCAGCCCAAACCTACCCCTTACCAGCCCCAGGAGCTAGGGGCAATATATAGCTTGTTCCTTCAGATTCTGCTTAACCAGTTTAATCCAATCAAATTCTCATTTGGAGATTACACAATCAAGTAGCATAAAGTGATGTGGCACCCTTGACTGTCAAGTTATACCAGATTTATACTGCTTAAAAAAAACCAAACATGGGCTGGCCATACAACATTGGCGTACAACTGATGAACTTCAGTTCCAAATCTGTTTCATGAGGAAAATTCATTGCACCTACTTGCTTCATGCAGCAACAGTCCAAGTACATAACGAAGGGAAAAAAAAATAACTTACTGCAGCTCTCAGGTACTACATGTTTAATAGAGCCATACTGTTAGGATGGTTAGGTACCTCCATATCACTGAGAGTAACTTGGTGTCTTTTTGCTTTGCAAGTTTTATTCTCGATACAACAACAAAGGCCTTATACTTAGACCAAGCTGACAAAATTGAAATACTTGATGTTTAATAGAATTGATTTTCCACCCACCAAGAGCAATAGTTAACACTAAAAAATCAATGTTGATCTCTAAACTCCTACTTTTCTGGATCACATTTCATGGTTGTGTAACAAGTTATATTAAAAAGTGGCAAAGTGAAGGGAAAAAGGTAGAAAAGGAAATAATGTGGTCAAGACCATCACACCCTTCATAATAAACACTGAAAACATCAAAATATTAATGACAAAATAATTCTGCTGGGCAGTAAAACTATGTTGGCTGTTTAGGACACTGCTATCCTAGAGCTGGCCTGTGTTCCCAATTCCATAGCAAAAAGAAACAAAGTTTAGAAAATTGCAATTCCATGAATGTCAGCAGAGTAGAACTGAAGCTTCATATGTGGCCTGAGCTTATCCGTAATTTCTGGAAGAGCTATCCCAGAAACATACTCTTCCATTAAGCCTCAATGTGACTTCTCTCAAACATCTGCCGCTACTCCCACTTAGATATCAGTGTCCTTAAAGACACACAGATTAGTATTTGCAGAAATATTTAAAGATTTAAAGATTTTTTAACTCTAGTACCATTACCACCCTATATTCTTAGGGCAATCTAAGACAATGACAAGTACATACATTACCTGTGCACTCAGGTGTTGTTTATAAGGGATGCTCACTTGCTGGGAGCCAGTTTAAGAAGTTACATTCAAGATGCTATTACAAATATAAAACCACTAAAAAACGACAAATAGGTATTGGCAGTCAACATTACAGCAGTCCTTTGAAAATATTAGGTCATACAAAGTGATAAATTTTGTGTAAGAAAATGCTACAGACTCTACCCCAGTGCATGCCAGCCACTGTTCCACTGAGTCAAAACGAGTGAAGCTTCAACTTCTAGTGTTTCACATTTTTGTAGTGTTTTTTCTATATGGAGATGTTCATTGCTTCCATAATGCTCTCATCACAATCTTGACACATTGGCCAAGAAGTCAGAGCATCAAAAAGTCAGGCTTTTCATTATTATCAGCATTTCATTTGTTTTTTCACTACCTGTAAGGATACTATAGGCTATATAGCCTATCATAGCTTCAGAAACCATGCTAACTATTATTTTCACTGAGAAACTGCAGTTCAGTTGATAACTGAGTTCAATTTAAACCCGTTTATTATTGTGTTCTTAACTTTTCTTCACTAAGGGAGATTCCTCCAAGTGATGAGTAGACCTTAAGGAGTCAGTGCTTGGAGCAAGGTCAGTGGAACTGAAAATTTTATTTAGTCTACACCTTCTATTCTGAGCCATCTTAACTTCACCACTAAAACAAGCACACAAAGATAATATTCACATTCAGTAGAATTAAGACATCATCTTTAAACTGCTTCTTATTCAAAAGTTAATTACTTTTTTGGTACATGAGGTTCACTAGAGCTTTTAATCATGAAGTTATATTATAAATCTAGATGGAATACTGTATTCTGTGATCCACACCAAACTCAGTGTTTGTAACACTGAAGGAGAAGCAATTCATGTTTATCAGTTATCAGATTATACATATTAAAAATGCTGCTCAGAATAACTACTGTATTATTTGAACTGAGATGGGGAAGCAGACTGTAGTGATAGAGACATCTGCCATTCTACACCATATTAGATAGATTTAGTTGACACCATAATGAAACTTGTGCCATTATCTCCAGCACTGAGCACTTCACCCTAAAGGTCTTACCACAGAGCAAGAAAACTGTCCAATTTCTCATTTTCTTCATGCAAAGACCACTGAAGTCAGATCTCTCCACTGTGATAGGGAAGACTAGAAATAAAGTCACTCTCTGAGCCTGAGAGCTGTAGTCCCATTAATCTACACAGGGAACTAGGTCAAAGAAGCCCCAAGGCCTCTCTGAACTACATAAGCAAGCAGAGGCACATAAAGGGAAACTTCTGCAGCTGTGAATCCCTTCTGCAAAGTAAAAGCCAATTAATAGTCTCTTTTCAAGACACACCCATGCATGGGATGACAAGAGAAAGGACAATATCCAAGTTACTCCTTCGTTCAAGAAACATCCTGTTGGCTTGCTAAGGTAGTTTGGAGCGGGTTGGGGAGTCTATACAAAAGAGATCCCAGTGGATGCAGGTGAAGAGTCCCAGGCTAACCTTTACCACCAACTGTAGTGCTAGCCAAGCATTTTACCACGTGGGGACTGAAAGGAGACAAAACTAATCTCTCAGAATGTTACAGTCCAATTATTGTTTGGTTGCAAAGTACTGCATCAAATTTAAACAGCAGCTTGCAGTTAGAAGGTTCTATAACCCACTGTCAAAGTCACTGGACAGCCAGTAATCTCCAGCTACATTTTCTTACAGCAGGTTATAACAAATCAGGAGCTAATTTGCAAGAGCATAGCAGGGTGCTAAGAGAACCAATCCTCAAAGCAATGAGATTTCTCAAAAAGCAATGAGTTTCATTTATATAAGAAAGAAACTTTCATATACTTTGTAGAATATATATAGGCATAAATACTTGATTCAGCAATTCTGCAGAAATGAGGAATGTACATTGAGATGTTTATTTTCAGGGATGGTGATAAAACAGGATTTCAATATCAGTATAATTCATGCAAACGTCTGATGATTGAATTTTTCATAAATTAGACCTATGAAGTACATCTTCCCCCATATCTGAACAGAAAAATTCCATAAGAACCCATCTTTCAGAATTTTGTAGAGCATATAATTGCAAATCCCCGGTGAAGATGTAGCAATGGGAAAACTCATGTCAAGCTTATACCAAGATCTACCCAGCCCACACGTCTTTTTGATACAATTCACATCTCTCTGCTGCATCTTCTCCCCAGTATTACTAGGTAGCACAACTGCTTTCCCTGCCAGGCCTGTACCACTCTGCTCCCTCTCAGCAACCCTGAAAACTTTTCAGGGTTTGGAACCATGAATCTTCCCCCATGTATTTCTGCTTGCCAATGCTGGGAAAACAAGAGACCATCAATCTAGACTGCATGGAGTAATTCCTCTCTTACCTTTCAACAGCCATACCACTTCAGAGGTGACACGCCTAAAGTTGCTGTCTTTCCTTCATCCTAGCTTCCAAATATCCCAGCTGTTTAACTTCAGGCAACATAAACTAACAATGAACATAACAGTGGCATTTTTGGGGTTTATAGTCAACTTAGTAACAAAATGTTGCTTAGTAAACTATCAACTGCTTATTCTTAACACAGAATGTGCTGGTTTATAGGAATTCTGTTGCTTTGCAGGCATTAAAGCTAGCTTTACACCTTTAATCTACTTTTAAAGAGCCTAGAGCAAAATGCACTTGCCTCAAAACAATACAAAGAATTAGGTTAATAATCATGCCTTAGAGTCTCATCAGCTACGTACTTTTTCAAAAAAAAAATAATCTTACTCCAGATTTTAAAACATCCTTTCATGCTATGCCCAGCAATCATGCACCAAGCTCCAAGTGGTACAGGGCCTGCCTGAAAATTCTCACCTCATCATCAGCTAGTATGCAAAATCTGCTTCAGTTTGGGGACAAGGCACAGAAAGAAATCGGGCAGTAGGAGTAGAAACAATCACAGATCAAGAACCACAGACATTCAGTAAATTCTTTTAAACTGAATTTCAGCAATTTTTTGCATGTGTAGGAAATAACCAGCCAGGCTGTCTTCCCTCCAGTCTAACACATTCCCTTTCCCCCCATATTTATCTTTCTGGAACACCTGTACCCTGTTACCTCAGCCCATCATAGATGCTGTGGCAATACCCCTACTTGCAGCAGTCTTATTTTTTACCTAACATTTGGTGGAAATTGTACCTGAATTTGGGTGTTTTTTTTTTTTCTTCATGTTAAAGTCTTCAAGGAAAACATTTTCTCCTGTTCTTCATATGAACAGAGCCTAGCACAGGTTCTTGGCTAATCTCCATGGTCTACTAAATAGCATTTCAAATGGGTTAAATTACCAGGAAAAGTTCCTAGCTCAATATAGTAAAATGAGTGAGAGGAGTGCCAGTGAAATAGTCCTAGTCTGACCACACAGAGGAGTATACTGCTGGACCATAAGATTATTTCCTTATGGATGAGGTGATGTGTGGAAATAGAAGAATAACACATTTCTGGAGTTTTGTTAGGCAATTTCTAGTGGACTACCCATCAGAGAAAGTGAGGTATTCCAAATAAAGATTTTACAGATACGAAACGAGTACACGTAAAACAAAATGGACACTTATCCAAGTTTGTAGGAATTATTTAGTCAGAAAACTCCCTAGACACTGACAATATCAGGACTTCTTCCCTTAGTAATACCAGCCCTATGTGGACAAAGGAATGAGTGAGTTACCACAGTAATTTTGGTGGTTTATTTTTAGCTATAGCTTCAGTAGCAACTCGAGACATATGGGAATACAGCATGCCACAGTAAATTCCTACATACCTGCAGTGTATAAACCAGGAGGGCAAAGACTTGCCTAGAATGTTATATATATATATAAAATGTTATATATATATATATATAGGAGCCAGAAGAAGTGAGATGTAATGAGAAGATACATTAGACATGGTATGGCTTACAATGAGCCACAGAAGAGTTACAGTAATAATCTCTAGGATCAATTTCTAGGAGAACAATAAACTTCAACTACAATAAGCAAAGGAAGTAACAGATTACTCACTTTGGTCTTTTAGCTGCTTCAGTTCCCATGTTTTTAGCTTGATATCTGCAGGAACACGTCACATGAGAGTTCTCCAGACATCAGGAATAAGAAGTTTTTCAGGAAACAAAGCTGCACAAGTAAAATGGTACTACCCCAATTCCTCATTTATAGAGCATCAAGGAAAAGAAGGGAAAAATCACATCTGTTAAGACTGAACTTAGAGTTACAAAAACCAAGGAAAAAGCAAAATAAAACCCAAGAGCTGCCTGTGCTGACTTGTTCTGTACCCTGCTGCAGGAGGTGGATTGGTCACAGGTGACACTCTTCCAAGACCCTAATCAAAGAACCTGCTGAGCTTCACAGATGCCTCTTATTTCATGCCTTTGGGCCAAACTGAATATCTGCTCCTACTTTCTGTTTTTTGCACTTGAAAACGCACAGTTCTGCTATTGTCTTTTCCTTATCTAATATTGGCATCAAAAAGCTTGAGGTTTAAAATCAAGAAAACTCAAATTTAAAAAAGAAAAAAGGTATAACAACAAACCTGCACATGGTTACAGATATGTCAAGGGTCAGGAAAAAAAAAAAAAAGAGGTGTTTTGAATTGTTTTGGTTTTCTTTTTAACATTATAACCTTTTTCTGTGACTACTGGCAATGTTCTCTGATTCCACCCAGTAAATACATGCAGACCCCATACACACTCAAACTCCCTTGATTCAACTTACAAATAGATAAAGCACTTGACAGATTCAATAGATTTTGTTCCTGGTCATAATCCTTCTGAAGTAATGCCTAAACTTTTTTGCAGCTACTATCTCAATAGTCTGTCTGTTTAGACTTTCTGTACTCTTACCACAGATGAAACACTCAGCATCTAGCTGCCCATACAGCCTCAGAACTCCAGTTCTGCACTTGCAAAACCAATGCCAGGGAGTGGTAATTATACTTCAATGACTTTATTGACTGCAAATGATTAAGCCAAGCATGACTGACAAAGGTTTACTGACCACTTCTATTTATACCACAGCACAATTCCATACCCATTCAGAGTTAGCTACATGTGGTTCTTGCATGAAGCAGTGCTTTGCTGCCTCTTAAGTCTTGGGGGCTTTTACAACAAGGGGGAGTTATCCTTTCATAACTGGTCATAATGCCTTTTGGAAACTTCTCATAGCTTCTCAGATTTTTGGGGACTGCAACAGAACTCTGTTGTTGAAAAGCTTTAATATTTTTTATTATTATTTTCTTGGTTTGGCTTAACATATACTGCCATCATGTGGGCAGAAATAATAAGAAAAAATAACTGTTCAGTGAAAGCCTCTCACCTTGAAAGCCTTTACCTTCATTAAAAACATTCTTCCTACTCCTAATATGAGGACTAACTCAAGATTATTGAAACAGAAGGAAGAAAGTCTTGATGTTTTGTTTGGGGGTTTTATATTCGTTTGTTTTCACACAAAGTGTGCCAGTGCTTCGAGGACTCCCTGGAAGGACCACAAACCCAAGCTGCAGCTGGGCTGTAACTGAGTAGCACAAGGGGTCAGTAGCCCAGCTTCAGTTCAGTGCTTTAGCTATTCCTTCTCTTACTTCTTGCCTGCACATCAAGGCATAAATAATATGGGGCCAGAGATCAGAGTGACTAGAAAAAAAACAGAGCAACCACAGAGATGCACAGGTTGTGTGGGAGTGCCAACAGTGACAGTCTTTCAACCCATGCACAAGCCTCGAGAAATCCATCAGGTGAACAAACATTTCCTTTTTATCTGTTGGTTCACCTACTTCCCTGGGCATTGCAAGAACATATTCACTACTTTCAGCAAGAACTTCAAGCACAGAACTGTTGCAAGAGATCCAGAGAGTAAAGGATGAAAAGGAAAAGAATGACCCACAAGAATAAATTTCTGTTTTTTATAAACGTATCTTGAAAGGAAATGACTAGAGAATTTAAATATCTTATACATTACTTACTATTTTGAAGAGCCTTGTCATCAGAAAAAAAAGTTCTGTTGTCAAATTTTGTGTATTTGCATGGACTAATGCTGTTTAAAAATACTTTATAAGATCTGTTTTAAAGAATAAGTAATTAAAAAATAATAATCAAGAAATAATATCTAATATTGCCAAGAAGCCCAGACCCCACACTGAAATAAGAATATGCTTAAATTCTAGAAATTATTGTTGAAATACCAGCAGTTTTCACATTTAACTACACAGCAGAAAAATGTGTCTAAGGAGTGTGATTAAACCTATATATTAAATGTAGCTTATAAAAACTAGTACTTAAGTCTCCATTACAGTACTAAAATGTCAGAGTTAAGGTTGAATCAGCCAGCTTCATGCTCTCTTTCTGCATAGCCATTATAAGCTGTTTTCAAGGTCCATCACGTGGAACCAATTAGTGGCATCCGCCTTCACAATGAGTAGCACTGTATTCCAGAAGGGTCTCACTGAGTAACTCACTACTCATATTGAGCTCAGTACATCAGGATCTAACAATCAGATAGTAAAATATAAATAATACTTTGATTCCCCTAGTGTAGCAGCTTATCAAGAAGAATGCCTCAAAACCCATGAAATATGATTCTTATTCAAGAATTGCAAAAAATAACCTTTAACACAAGAAAACTGCATAGCATCTGAGTCTGTATGCTATAATCACTGTAAACCAACTTACACTGTCTAATGTAAGCAACTTACACAAAATGTGTAAGTAACTATGCACGTACTGCCACACTGGTGTTACCTGAGAAATCAAAATTCATCGAGACTGAAAGAATATTTCCCCCCATGTTTAGGTACAGTTGTTACCATACTCTTTTTTTTTTTCCTCTTCTTCTTCTTCTTTACAATAACTATTGATAAATATTTTGTTAGGAAATATGGATTCTATAAACTTGGCCCGTTTCAGTATTAAGCTTTTTTATTATTAAGTATATAGAACTAACTTTTTATTCATTGTCTGGGTGCCAGTTTGTCTTGTCTTAAAATCAGATCCATTCCTACAGTAGCCTTATTAATACAGTTATTTAGGTGCTTCAGAACTTGTCATGTCAGAGCTTGCTATTTTACAAATTATAGCTAGAGGTGATAGATAATTGAATTTATACTGGGTGTAATTGTTAATGTAACTATAATTCTATTTAATAGCATTAGTTTAGATTAAGATCAGGTTACTTCTTTTCATTAAAAGTAACAACATTGTTCTCTCATTTGTCTTTAGATACATGCTTGGTAAACTAGACTAATGGAAAAGAAATTCTAAATAGATTAGCATTAAAGCAAAAAAGATGGGAGAGTTGCAAAAGCAAAAGAGAATACAGAAAAAAAAGGGACAAAATCTAAAGTAAGAGTTCCATCAAATAAACTGACAAATTATCTATCTTCAATACATAACAACGTTTTACAACATTTCTGTCATTAAGATCAAGGTTCAAGCTTGACATAAAATTCAGGATTCCTCCTAACTCATGGATTAAGCCTAAGTACAATATAATAAAAAGAAATGGGGGAAAGAAAAGAAGAGATCACGTAGCATTTATTTCTGCTATTCTCTTTAGGGTCACTTAGTCTTAATACATTTCATCAACACCCTCATACTCCCCATTAGAAAATATATTGATAAAAAGCAGTTGGAACAGTGGTGCTGGACTCCAACATATGTTGCTAGTTTACCAGTAAATAGTTCACCAGCTTCATTTGTAGCTCATCTTTCTCACCATTTCCATTGTAAGCAGAAATAATTCTCATGAAACAGTGTATGATGTTCAAGAAAAGGAAATGCTAAGCCAAATGTATCATATCCCTCTCCTCATATAATTTCTATAATAGAGAAAGCTAAGAAACCCTTCTGACTTGGGTTGAAAGGAGCCCTATAGATAAATACTTACTGCATTTTCCCATCAACAAATACACTTTTATCTAGCTTAATTAATAATTACATTGAGGCAGGACAGAAAGAGGGTTTATAATATATATTGCTAACTGGAGCTCTGGTTTACAGTTGAAAGACTACAGAGATTATTTTGCACTTGGAATGAGTGAGATTCATTCTTTCCAGTTACTTTACCTTCAAGAAGAATATAAGACAGGACAGCTTGTTAATTTTCTAGCAATTCCACCATAAAAGCTGATAGAACATAAGTTATCTGATACACAATTTTGTAACATTTGTGTCACTATGACATGGACCTACATGGCAATACAATCCCTCCAGTGAGCTACAAGCCAGACAAAAACCACTGCTTTACCAACATGCAGAGAAGCACCAAGTGTCCAGGATCCCTAAGCAAACCAAGAAAATATAATTCTTCAGACCTTTGTTCTACATTTCATTGTAAGACAGCAGTCTGTAGGGTCTAAAGAGGTTTGGGGTCAGAATCTTTTTCCTTTACCTTAAATTGCAATAGTCATTAGAAGCACTCCTTTTGGTTTGTTTGGGGTTTTTTTTCCCCTCAGTTACACCACAATGTGCAACAATGGTGAGGAAAACATATGTTCCCCTTTTTTCCATAAGGAAATAGATATATTTCTGTTCTTGATCCCTAACCTTCCTAGATGTGAGCCCCAATTTCATACAATGTTTCTTGGAGCTATCTGGACAGTTCCAGTTAATAATCAGAGCTGGCTGAAAAACTGTCAAAAGCTCAAGAAATCCAAAAGGTTTCATTTCATTCCTGGAACTACAACATTTAAACTGAAGCACCAGCTGCAGAGCCTTTTCCAATTGGGCCGTAGCCTACAGCTGAATCCCTCAGCAGGAAGTTTCTCCACAGTTACAGGAAAGCAAGGAGTTAATATTTTATAAACTTTACATACCTTAACTCTGACCCACTGAGTTTGGATGCTTGCCAGCTGACTACTAAAAAAACCTCAGAGCTCCAGGCACTGTGTTCTCCCACTCCAGCACTCCAACATCTCTGCTGCTGGATAAGGGCCCCCTGTGGGGTAGGATTTAGATCAAAAGTTGAGATAAGTTTGCCAAACTCAGGCTGGTGTTAGCATTATTATAAAGACGGGTAGATTTGACAAGCTAACTGTTCAAAACCCACAAAGTTAGACATCACTACCATCCATTTCAGGGATGTTTCAAGGATAGGGAGCTATGTCCAAGACTGAACCTTCTATGGTAAAACTAATCCCCTGAAACCTCAGTTAGAGTAACAAATCCTGGAGTAGGTTGTATATTCCTGCAAATACATGAAAAGTTGCAGAGGTATAGAAAAGACAGATGTTAGTAAAAATACAGGTGCATTCTCTACTCCTGCTTTTTCCTTATCTCCCTCCTACTCCCAAACAACCTGGTTATAACTTGTTAATCTGTTTCCTGGGGTGATGGAAGAGAGTCATGAGTGGTTACATTATAAACAACTAAGAACTATACTGAGTTCCATACACGAAGCTAAAACTGAAAAGACTTGATGAATAAAACGTTGTTGTCAAAGTTTCTGAAATTCCTACCTAGAAGATAGGGTTAATTCTAAGAGGATGTAACATAGCATGTCTTTATTAAAATAATTTTTACTCAATTGTAGCCAATAAGTTTTGAAAATCTGTGGTTTCCTTGTTATTATTCATCTTGTTATTAATCTCCTGGAAGTCAAGATCTAAGGAGAGTGAACGAAACGAGGCACAATCCATTGGCTGCACTTGGAGACCCTGAAGACGCCCGCTCAGCCCTCGAGAGGCTGTTGAAACCCCACGGCTCTGAACAAGCGCTGGAATTCCGGGGCTCGCCACTAGAGGGTGCACGAGGCTACGCCACC
>VWZY01009930.1:539119-624773 GCA_013399075.1 Chloroceryle aenea | reverse complement strand
CGGCTACGCCACCGGCTTGGACACAACCGGCACCCTCGCCAGGCCCCGGAACACGCGTGGCGGGAAGGAAGCGCCTTCGCTCGAGTTTCAAAAGGTGTGCGTCTGGACACCAGAGGGATTCCAGTGTTCACACGAGTGAGGACAGTGCTAGTGCCGAATCACGCACAAAGTCAAATTTGGCTCCTCCTACGAGGCAAGTTTCGGCTGCGGCCAGTTTTCTGAAGTTTGAGCTTTCACACGGTTTCTCTGCATCCAGTGAAGTCATCCTCAGCAAAACCCTGGATTACAAAATGAAAACTCTGAGCCCTGCTCCTGTTGAAGACTTCACCCCTTTAGACAAATAACACAACCACGAGCAAATTCCTTGAAATTGCTTGTCTTTCAGAAACAAGTCAGGATTCATTTGCTCACTCTCCTGGAGCCCCTGGGACAAAAACATAAGATGACTCAGTCCGAAAGATTCTCCTCGTGGCCCGTGCTTTATCCTAGGCTCTGCAGAGGGGGTGAGGAAACTGGGCTTCCCTTCTTTGCTTTCCCTGCTTTGAGTTGCATTATGTACTGCTGGGTTTATCCTGCATTCTTGCAGAGATTGTGAAGAAACAAGACTCTACACCAGTGAAAATAAGAAGCTAAAACATCCTTTTTACTTTTCTGCCCCAGCGTAGCCAAACACACTGCTAGACAGGTGGTGCCATTAAACACTATAAATAAAAAAGTGCATCTTTCATTGGGTTATAATCACCAGTCTTACTGCTCAGTCTGACAAGGATGAGAGGCAAAGCAGTAAGTACACATCAGCTGATGAAACATGAGATTTCCAAAGTAAAACTTACTATATTTCCAGGTTTTTAAAGGAACATTTCCTATCCTAATATCTGTCCTTAATACAGGATACTATTATCCCTTAGGCAAAGAAAAAGAGAAGTTCTTAACATGACAGCCTGGCACAATGCACTCCAGAAAGGCATACACACTCCTAAATGTTGTGTCCAGAGAAATGAGAAAATAACATTTTATGCAACTTGAAGGACATCATGTAATAAATGGCATATAGAAAAGGATAAAAGTGTTTGCCATTAAGTATATTTTCATGCTACTAGGACTATTTAAACTAAAGGACAAATATGTATTTCCTTCACAATATATATCTGCATTAACTTTACTGAAGGTTCTAAGCCCATTTCAAAACAAAGTCTCTGTGAAGTATAAATCAATTCTACTTAGAGCAGAAGTTTGTCCCTTCATGTCTATATTTAGAAAAAAACTTGGTACAAGGTAAAAACTGATCTTCTGAAGACGTACTGAACTAATGATTCACATTGAACTAATTCAAACATTTAAAATACTGTGATGAATTGACATCTTAAAAGAATTGTCAGGTAAATTGAGGCAATTATTTCAGTTTGGTTGAGAATGGAGACTAGATAGTGACAGGTCAACACAAAAACAATAATGTAAGAGATCTGGTGACAAATCCTCAGGGAGACAGAAGCATTAAATTTAGATGGTGGACAAAAGAATCAGTTACATGACAGTAATTGAGATCAACTGGAACACCATGTCCTTGCTTGAGTCACAGTTTCCCTTGTAGATCTTCGAACAATTACTGTTTCATCACCAAAGGGATTAAGATAAGAGCTTCAGAGCTGTATCTGCTTAATTGAGCTGATATACAGCTTGTACTGTAATGTTTCTTTGTGGGGGAAAAAAAAATGTTTTGTGATGCATCACCTTAACTGGTCATGACAGAAAATATTTGTTTAAAAACTAAGGCTCTGTTCAAAATCATATAAAAGAACAGCAGGCAGCCTAAAGTTTAGTTAAGAATACAAGTATTTCAAAACTTGGGTTTATATTGTGATGCTTTTCCCTCACTCATCCTGATAAAGTACTCTCAGCCCCGTGTCCCAAATAAAATATTTTCAGATATAATCAACTGTGGTTTTTCTATTTGTTTTATTTAACATATTTGGGGGAAAAAAAAAAAGGCTATGTTATTTGCTCTAAGCCACAATTGTATGGTTTTTATTTAATTCAATCGGAAAATAATTTTTCTTTCCTCTATTTCTCAGCGTGTTCTGAGAAATATTGTGAGTATTGGAAGCACAAAACATCTCACACATAGCTAAGTTACCTAAACTGTCTATTATAGAAACCCATTTTTCATTACTTAGGCTTTGTCTGACATTGTCTGAACCATGACTGTAGCCCCCAGAATGCAGAAGATTTGTTTGTGTCTACCACTGCTTTCTGGGCACTAGCAAAGAGAAAAAAACATCATCAGAAGAACACCTAATGTGCAGGGGAAAAGAGCTTCCCAGCTACAATTTGGAAGGTGTTGAGTTAAATGAGGAGGACAGGGAGAAGTGAGGCAGAGTAGAAGAGTGGCTGATGGGAGAGAACAACTTGCAAGAGAGTAAGGAGCAAGAGAAAACCATCTGAGTGGCACAAGACACGCATGAACTTAGAGGACGAAGTTGGCAGAAGCAAAGCAGACATGAAACAGAGCTGAAAACTAAGAGAAGCTGGAGGTGATGAGAGGAAATCAGGGAAGGAAAGGTACCTACTTTCACATGCTGCTAATTCAGGGTAAAAGGTGAAACATGCACTGTGGTACAGGCCTTTATGATGAAAGAAGCTTCCTCCCTGCCTTTCCCCTTTGGGTGCCCTGCTGTACAAATAAACATAACCTTCAGAAACTTCAGGTTGTTTTGATAAGACACAAAAACTACAACAACAAAAGCCCAAGAACTATGGTCAGCCCAATGAGGAAGATAAAACATTTATCTGCCTTTGCCTGTCACTACTCATTCACCGAAACATCACGTCCAGGAAAAGGAACACAGAATACAGCAGTATCTGTGCCTGGGTTCAGAGAGACAAATCAGATCTCTAGCAAAGCAGAAATTGGTGGAGAAAGGTCGAGGAGTTGATATAGAAAAGAAAATATATAAAAAGTGATGAAGAAAAAGGGAAATATACCTACTTCAAAGAACATGTTTCACAAAATCAAGTAAAGGTAAGGAAATGTCAGGTGTAACCTTTCTTATTGTGTTCTTAATTTAACTTCTGTCACATAAAGGCCAAAATAATTTTTAAACTTAGTTTATTTTTGAGTTAAGAGTGAAATTAAAGTTCAAGCCCTTATTTGCTATCATTTGTATAATTAATTAAATCCACATTAACAAGCCAGCAGTGAACGACATTCGAAAATTTGCTATTCTGGAGTAACTGAAGCATGAATATAATTTTGTTGCCTCTAGACTAGAGAATGATAAATAGTTGCTCCCAATCAATGAGAGTCATTTGAATGTGGAGTAAATATTTATATCTGAATGATGAATCTCTGAAAAAGAGATTTATTGTGGAAAATATTATAGACTGTTAATTGCAGCACTATTCAAGTTGCCACAGAAGTAACAAAAATTACACAAATGTAAATTACTGCTTTCAAAATGAAGGGACAGGCATTTTTTGATGCTTCTTTCAGATTAATTTACTATAAATATCAACATTTTCTGACAGAAAAGTAACATAGAAGAAGATGTGTGATGGATGTGATCAACTATACAATTACGAGAGGACTGCACCTCACAGAAAATAAATTTCTTCCCTTGCAGATGAAATTAAGTTGTTAGCATCTGTAAACAAATGTATTTCTTTACTCCTAGAATAAACACAGATAGGCTGAAAATTATGAAGACACATTGATGATTGTTCAAAATATTGATGTCCTTTTATCTTGCAATTACTTTTGTCATTATACAGAATCATAGAATGGTTTGGCTTGGAAGGGACCTTAAAGACCATCTAGTTCCAACCCCCCTGCCATGGGCTGGGACAACTCCCACTAGACCAAGTTGCTCACAGCTGCATCCAGCCTGGTCTTGAACACATCCAGTGATGGAGCACCCACAACTTCCCTGGAAAACTTGTTCCAGTGTCTCACGACCCTCAGAGTGAAGAATTTCCAAATTTCTAATCTAAATCTACCCTCTTCCAGTTTGAAGCCATTACCCCTCATCCTTTCACTACAAGCCCTTTTAAAAAGTTCCCTCCCCAGCTTTCTTGTAAGCACTGTTCAGTTAATGGAAGGCCTCAACAAGATCTCCCCAGTGTTCTCTTCAAGGCTGAAAAACTCCAACTCCCTCAGCATGTTCTCCTAGGAGAGGTGAGAGAGCCCCCTGATTATCTTTGTTGATTTTCGCACTCTTTGAGTGAGACCATCCAGCCAATTCCTTATCCACCCAGGGCTCAAAATGTAAAAAAATGCATTTCTTTGGGGCTATTGAATTTCCCACTTAGTTCTACTTCAGCAAGTAGTTTTATCATTGCTTTAAGCCCCTTTAAGACTATATGTTATCAAGAATGCATTTTACCTTGTTTCTCCTTGAGGTTTTCCTGTACACATTTTAAAAGAAGAGAGTATCTCCTTTCTCTTAAGAGAGTTCAGGCAGTTAGGAGAAAGATACTCTGAAAATGGAACAAATTGAGTGCTGGAAGTGTAGGCAGGATAATATTTTTGTACTCTAATATGGGTATCAGAAGCACACATTTCTCATACGCTCTTTGGAATCACAATTCTTATAAAGAATTTATGCTTTGACTAATTTCCCCAAGAAAACTGATAAATTGTATCAAGAAATTTTCCAACATGAAATCTAAATTGTAAGCAACAAGCAACATTAAGAAGAATTTCAATCATTAGCAAATTCTGTAACTAGGTTGTAGAATTCATGTCTTTCTTCTTAGTTATGCCTTTGGGCTAAAAACTGAACTGTAAAGCTGCATGAATTCAGAGCTAGATCCAGACACACTCTTTATGGATGAGAAACATCAGAGAAAAGGAGAGAGGCTCTGTTCTGGTTGGTGAACTTCACGGTGACACCAATGTCACATCTATGTTGTAGATAAATGTGTTAGGCCAGATTTAATTTACAGATTACTATGTCTTGATTAACTGTCCTACACAGGACTAAATAAACAAACTATTTGGAAGAAAAGATTTTAGGTCTCACTTTATTGTCTTTAATCCTGAGCTCAGCCTTCTGGATTCTGGCTATCATATCATCATCGGGTCTGAGAACTGCAAATCATCTCACTCATGTCAATGCAATTTTGAGGTTAGAAATGCTGTTATAGATTCTGGAGAAAAATAATGGCACCATGTTCAATCCCCCCCCTGTTTTTTCATCCAGATTATAAAAAGGCAGTGTCCAGTGTACACCATAAATACAATACACTTCTAACTTGAATATTTTCTGAGTTGAAGGCAATGGAAACAGTATCTGTAGAAGAACAGAATCTCAAACTCTCCAGAAACTTGTACAGAGCAGAAGATAGCAATTCTGTAAAACCAGCTAGTGTCTGTTTGAAATAAATATTCTGTCTAAGGGAGGCACTGGAAGACTATTACTGTTTCTAATAGAAAGATGAAGCTTTAAGTGAGGTTACTCACTGCCTCATGGGAAGAGAAGATGAAACACATGAGAAATCATTAAAAAGGAAGGATTTATATTTGTTTGCCTGGATAACTGGATCCTGGTTAAGTTTGCCTGATCTTGCCATGTATTAATAATGCAACAGTTATTTCTGTTATAATCTTCGTTGCTCTTTATGTGAATGAGTGAATAACAATGCTTCCATTTTCTCATTGCTTACCATCTCATAGTGACATTCCACGAAGTCATGCATTTTTAACAGCTCCTGCAAGAGTGAAGGGGTGAAAAATGTTTTAGAATTCTCTCTTGGCTAGGCTATTGTCTTATCTTGGGTACTGGGGACCACAAGCCACATGGATATGAAATCATTTAAATCAGGCTGGCAACAAATGAGATAAAAGGAGCAAAATCCTTTTCACTTTTAAGTCACACAAAGCACCTAGGCATTGATTCAACAGTAACCACAAATTTCCTTTTAACATTTCTGTCAATGAAAAGCATGATAAAAAGAACAAAAAGGCTCCTCATCATCTCCATCATATGCAGATTGGAGGGAGAGGGGAGTTATTTCTGACCAGACATTCCAGTACCCTGAACTTCTTGGTACACATATGGTTCAAAGTTTTCCTAAGCAGAACCAGACTGCAAGACTTTGCTTTCCAGGCTGCTTTCCCACAAGAAATCATGATGCTGTCCCTTCATCTGTCTCTTGTAGAGGACAGTAGAATTTCAGTGATCTTGGCACCACAACACAAGTAAGGCCTTGTGTGAGGAAACCTTATTTTTGATCCTGTTCATGCAATCATTTGGCCTGCTTGATAACTCATCTCCCTACTCGGTTTTGTACAATGTTCGATACCAGCTTATGCTTGGGGTAAAGTGGGGTGGGAATATAAGATTTTTCCCAGCAATGACATCAAACTGCCATCCAGTCTCCTGGATCTTCTTTCAGATGCAGGAGCATCTTTCAGGTGCAGACAGATACTATTGATTTCATGAGCTCAAGCTGAACTGCAGCCATGACTGATAACCTTGTATGATATTTTGGTGCCCATAATTGGGTCAAAGATAGTGGCTATTACTTTACAGTGTCTCCTACAAGGCAGTATGTGTCCTCTTTGTTCTTAGCAAGTTTGCCAATGGCAAAATTGTGATTAACATCTCTGAGGTCATTCTTCAAATATCTGTCTTTCAAACAGCACACACTGAAAACAGTTAAGAGTTTGAACCCTGCTTGCTTCCCAGCTTAACATGCCATGTAAATCTATTAACCACTGCAAAAAGAAAACAGGTAGATGTCACAATAGGGTAGAGTCCACTGAATATTTAGTACACTAAATATGAAAAATCACTGCCCAGTCTGATGAAAGTTCCTCCTTATTCACATGTCCTGTCATACAATTTTACATCTGAGAAGCAGCAGCTGTTTGAGGAGGGGAATGAAGGAGGCACAGCAGGAACTGTAGATTAGGGGCTTTCAGTAATCAGCAGACAAATTGCCAAAAAGTATGCACTGATAATGTGCTGTCTTTCATTTTGAAAGCAAAGGAGGAAACTCACTACAATAATATCCTGTACATTTAGATGAGAAAATAGTTCAAATCTTGTTTGGAAAATGAAAAATGGGAGTGAAAATCAAATGCTGGAATAGAAAGATTAACAATGCTAAAATCTACAATTACAAAATTTATCTTTTTTATATAGTCTGGTAAATTACAGTGGGAGTCTTCTAATGACAAAGAGCTGTCAGATCAAACATACTATGTTTCCAGAACTATGTATCTATTGCCTAGAAGAGCCACCTTTGTTTTCTCAGGCTGAAATGGTATGTTCATGTTGCTTTTTTCCTAAAGGACACCTAAATTAAGCCAAAAAGCAGTTCCTGACTCAGAAAAATGCAGGGTGATGATATAGTACCCTTACACTGCAGTCTGAGTTCAAGCTCTTTTTCCACTGCTATGCTTAAAGGTGCCAGAGGAAGGCAGAAGTTGAACATATTTTCTAGACAAAACTGTAGTAAAAGCATACATGACTACTTCACAAACAAGCTGTGAGTAATCAGTAGATTGTATGGCACTTTCTCAACACTGAGAACTACATTTAAATAGCGCAATCAAAGAACACAGATGAGATCTTAATTGCAAAGTTAAAAAAAAGAACAAAACAACCCACTTTAAAAACTAATTTTTAAACTAGTTCTTAAAAGTACATTAGAATTCCCACGCTTGATTTCTGCATGAAGTTATCACTGGATGGTTCAGTGGGGCTGCACTGAGTCATATTTGCATGGATGATCTCAAATGAATTACCTGTCTCAGACAGTACTTGACATTTAGTAGAGAGCACTCATCTCTGTGTTGTTAGCCCTGCTGATAGGAAAGTACAGGGATCTGCTAGAGAAGCAAACTGTTAGATGCCATTTCAGAAAGTATTGAAGGAAATAAGGGAAAAGAAATTATCAACACTTTTGCATTCAATCTGTGTTTAATCAATGCCTTTGCATGATGACTTTCAAACCTGGCCTTGTCCCAGCTACTTGTGGCTGTTCTGGAAGTACCACCCTCTTCCTCTCTCCACAGTACCCTGGACAACTACCTTTAAATAGATTTTGTTACCACTCCAGGTGACACATCTCCACTTAGCAGGAGGACTGGAAATAGGAAATGCCAGTATGTAAAAGATAAAGNCTGGACACCAAGCTGAACGTGAGCCAGCAACATACCCTTGCAGCAAAGCCAGTTAATGGTATCCCGAGCCACATTAGGAGGACTGTTGCCAGCAGGTGTAAGGAACAGAACCTTTCTCTATCCTCAGCACTGGTGAGGCCACTGACGTCTGTGTCTAGTTCTATACTCCCCAGTACAAGAAAGATATGGAGCTACTAGCAAAAGCCCAACAGAGGCCACNCCAAATAAACAAACAAACAAAAACCCACACACAAAACAACAACAAAAAATAAAGGAGTAAAAAAAAAAAAAAAACAAAAAAAGGGGTATTTTCTGGCTAAGCACTAACAGCATCCTGCTAAAAACCCACTCTGCATGGGGTTTGGTTTGGGCTTTTTTGGTCGTTTTTCTTAACTGACAAATGAGGTAAAGACAATCTTTTTTATCTTTAATAATTTTGAAAAATAAGAACAGGTTTTGTTACAACATCATCTAACAAATCCTAGAGACAGATCCCTTGCTTATATAATGTGTTAAAGTTACTACCTCACAGTTATACACATTTAGATTACCTGGTACCTGTACTAAGGAGCATACAATATATGTCCCTAAGCCTTTCAATAGCTGTACTGATGAGTACTTCATGGAACTGAATTGCTTAAATTCTGTTTGATGTATCTGTAAGTCATGTATATATTTTTCCAGGTAAGGTTCTAAATATATTCTAGGTAAAAGAAAACAACAAACCTCCCAGCTCAAAAAAACCCAACCCTGTAGCTGCAATACTACAGCAAAGGCCTGTGGTCTGTCACTGTGTAGTTCTTTCTGTTGGCCTGGGAAGCCATCCTCAGGAATCACCTGTAAGGATTTAAAAGTTCTCTCTCATTCACCATAATTGCCCCCTTTGTCCTTTTTATGTTTAAGACATTTCTCTTCTCTTTGAAGACGCTTCATTATTTTCTAGTTACATTAGTCATTCTTGTTGGGGTGACTAAAACCCATGACTAAGAGAACATAGATTAGTCTAAAAATAATAAAATACAACAGTAATTACTAGGAAAGTAATTAACATTTACAGATTTTTCACCCGCCCTTAGAAGTTAGAGAGCTACTATTTGAATAACATGGGAACACCTTATAAAGCACTGGAACATTTTCCTTCTGAAATAACTGAAACCCAGCAGAGCAGTAGTGTACCTCTGAATATGGGGTACTGTAAAACTCATCACAGCTATCTGAAGACCAACAGGGCTTTGTTATTTTATCCTGCTCTTAAGAACAAGTGGAGAGCAACAAGGGTAGGATCCTAAAGTGGAAGAAAACATTGTGAAATTGAGTCATCCCAGCAGTACAGGAAAAGTGAAATGAAAATTGAAATTTATTCCTGGCCTGTGCTTGAGTAGTAAACATACAGCATATGAGCATGCAAAATATTGATGTCAGTTAATTTAGCTCAGTGCAAATATGAAAACTACAGACTGATGTTTTCACAAATACAGCCCTGAACAGACTCTAAGTGACAACAAAATCCAGTTGTCACCCAGAAAGTTCCAATTACTTGTATCAAACAAGTCAAATCAGATTCTATTTTTTTTTTCTGCAAGAAATAAGTATAAGGAAAGATATTTAGGCAAGGTAGATGTGCTGTACCTGCAGATAAAGATGGCCTATAAATACCATAGTTCAAATTGCATAGTGGTCTATAAAAATGCAATACTTGTTACCATGAATTAGCCAATAGGCATGCTGTCTACTGGATGCAATGTAATTCTCCTTACATGAACTAAGTGGTCATATACACCAATTACACCTGTGGACTAAACCTTCAATCTAATTTATAATTTAGAGCTCAAATATTTCTAGGTATAAAAAAAATTAGCCACAGCCAATAGAAGAAAATAGAATTTTAGAGGAAAACTTGTCCCTTTTAAATCCCATATCAAACTTAAAATACCTTGTCCAAAAGATTTCAAACTTTACAAATGACAATGTACCCTAATAAGAGGTTAAGAGAAATAAGTATCTTCATTCTGGAGAAGCTCCCCCAATAAGGCATGCCTTTGGTGAAAATGCACAGAGGAACTATGCTAAAATGAAAGCAGACAAGCTAAAAGAAACAAAACCCAGCTCTTCCCTGCCTGAAGAATATTCTGCCCTGCTTCTAAATTTGGCAGTTCCTTTAACCCTTTTGTGTTTGAGAACACATACTAACCAAGTACCTGAACATTTTTTATAACCCTTAGAGCAAGAAGCTAACTGTGGTTTGTCTTTGGTGTTGCAGACGACATCAGACAAAATATCCATCAATGAAAAGATTATGCTTCCTGCTCGCACCTTAATATCATTACTGGTAGAATTACTTCAGTCAGGTAAAATGTTCATTTATCTAGATTAGAACATCTCCAGTTAGGGTGTATGTACATCACACTGCCTGAAGGAATTCTAGAAATAAAAAAAAAAAAGTATTTGCACACTGTTGTGTCCAGGCTAATTATTGCAGGGCTGGAATGAAAAGGAAAATCAGAATGATTATATCTTAAATCAAACTCAAATTCACCAACATTTAATAAACAATCTCAGAGAAACTCCTCCTGCTTTACAAATTGGTGCATAAAAGTTTGTTATTTGCAATACATTTTCAGTCCCATTGGTCTCATCAGTAGCCTACAGTCAGAAAAAAATATCTTTCTTGAAGGATGTAATGAACATTCTTATAGGATATAAAAATGCTGAGATCATGTGAAGTTCTAATATGTGAGCTCAGTGACAGCAACAAAACATGTCCACAGCTACTTGTAATTTAAATATGAGTTTATCTTTTAACTTTATCTTTTTAGGTTGAAGAAATGTGATGTGAAGGATTCCATGGAATGAAATAAGATTCTGACAGCAAACTGGCAGAAAGATCATCATCCCGTTGTTCAGCTCTGTGCATTAGCTCCCCACAGAAATAGGAATTATGTGAAAGGACTTGTTAAATGTCTTTCTGCATCTGTGACTCAACTGGCAATTGAGCAATTAGTTTCATTTATAAATCTCTCCAATGCTACATTCTGGGTCACATTTTTTCCTTCGAACTTTCCTAACAAACAGTGATGATTCTGGTAGTTTTCTTTTTAAGTTTCTACAAAATGGAGTGAATATTTGGGCAGGCAGACCCATATATTTTATGAAAAGAAGGAAAATTGTTTTAATATGTTCACTTAACATTTCAATAAAATAGATTTTCTGCAATGGGGTTAGTTGAATATATGTATATTTTTATATATACACATTGAACATATGTATATGTATTTATACATGTATACATTGAATAGATGTAGATTTATAAAAGTTGTTAAATTCTACAAGGACAGTTTTAATAATAACCAGTGGAATTCATAACTGTATATTAACACTCTCTGCTGACAGTGATCAAAATTATTGAAAAGGATGAGAAGAAACTCATGGCTCTAAAAAATGCTGCAACAGTTTGAAGATGCATTGCAGCCATGGTGATTATGTGTTTAGAGAAAAATCATTAGGAAGGAAATGTAGACAGATAGCAAGACTTAGTTTGGCCTAAATTTCTGCTTGTACAATTGGTTATGCTCATGTACCTACTCTCATAGGCTTCTGGGTGAGAGCAACTCTCATTATACTGAATATCAGTCAGTATTTCTGTATTTACACCTCTAAGTGCACACATTCTTATTCATATGATCATAAAGTGAAAAAAAAAAGGTGTTTACTGTTTATTGTAACAGCATAATTTTTTCAGTTGGTGTGAAAATAAATACATTGAATGGCAAGGCCGAGAGGGAATTGGATACCTAGAAAGAAAGACACTCATTGCAGGATTAGAGGATTTGGAATGTTGGCCAACTCATTTTCAAATGCTTCATGCTTAATTCATTCAGCAGGCAATGACACTTAGTAATATTAATATTGGCATTTTTTTCAGACAGTTTTGTGGCAAGATTGACTTTCTTAGTCCTGTTGTCTGAAAACAATTCAAATAGGAGAGTTAAATGAGAAATACTATTGAGTGCTTTCAAGCTCAAAAGAGTCAGATTCTGCTGTGTTTACACATTTCAAGTAATAGTTCATAAATGCTTCCATTGATTCCCACGACTGCTTTTGTAGATGAAAGCAACAAAGGCGGCAGAAATAGGCCATAATATTTTGTCACATTCTACTCTCCTTTCAGTAATATAGAGTAATTCAACAGATTTACAACAGCATTACTGAGAACAGAATTATTTGGGCTATTTCCCATCTGCATTTCAAGCTGAAATACAAAAGTTTAGTCATGAAGAAGTACCTGAAACACACATTCTTTACTACTGGGATAAACATCTTCAGTGCTGAACATCTGGCTGATTTAATTCAGCATAATGATATTGGTTTTCTGTATTCACAGATCTTATTTGTGATTAGTATACAAGAGACAGTGTCAAGCTTATTTTTAAATGGAATTACTTTAGTCTATAATTATATACTTATATCTAATCATGTTATTTATAATACATTGCTATATATTTGTTTATATATTATATTCAATTATAGTGCTTTTATCTAAACAATGGCACTTCTGCCTCAGCTTTATATCCACTGGAATTGACACGGTGATCTCATTGAGGGATTTTAATTCCTACAGGATAATTCACAGACACATACATGCACTGACAATAAAAATATCTCATTGATCTTTCATAATGAGCTATATATAGCTCATGCTATTGTGTGCATATGTTGTGCCTTCAGGAGGATCTGATTAGATGGGATACTTGGAACAATTCCATGAAACAACAAATTGAGGTAATGAATGCACTGAATAACTAAAGCCTTGCAGATATTTATGGACATGCTTAACTTCGTGCACACAGCTAATCCCATTTAAATCAGAGGATGCCTTTGCATAGACGACGCAGTTAGATGCTAAACTAGATATTTATTTTTCATAACAGCAGAGAGTCTGTGCACTCTAGAGTCCTTACAACTTTTATCTATTTACCAGCCCTCTGAGATGGAAAGTAATGTATTCATTTTAAACAGAATACACTATGCAGAAGCCTGTGGCTGAACCAGATAATGAACTCAAATCTCGCAAGTCTCATTAAACTACTTTATATTCTAGATTATCCTTGCTAAATTAGAGCTCACAAAATATTCCCAAATCATACACAAAGGGATATTATTTTGTAGTTACATCAAATTTTGCTAAAATATTGCTAATGGTTTGCTCTTTTTTTGCTATCTTGAAACAATCCCAATACTGATCCAGTATAAATTCATACCTTGAATCTCTCAGTAAGTGCTCTGCTGTCTGCTTACAAACCATCCGCCAGAAGCTACTCCTCACCTCCTCTCTCAGATGGGGAATATCTGAAATAGGACAGCAGAACATTGCTATAGACATTCCTCACATGAAGGCATTTTTTCTCCACAAATGATCGTCTAAAGTTGTGTTAAATTGTAACTAAAGTTCTATGTCAATAACATCTTATGTCAATCCAATGACTTAAATAAACTTCTATATCAATAAGTATGTCAACATAGAACTATACCTAGAAGCAAATTAAAATAAACCCTCTCATTGTTAATATAAACCCTTAATTTTTTAAAAGACACATTTCACAGAAGACATAAATAATTATGGTTTTATTACATCGGTAGAAACTTAGGAACTGTGATTTAGAATGAGGTCTGTGCTGAAAGCAATTCTCTTCAGTCTGGTCTGTAAAAAAGTGTGCCCATGAATTATCTGCCATGATCTCAAACACTGATTAAAATTACCAAAGGAAGTATATAATAAACCAGTACAGAATAAATGGTGTAGAGAAAACAAAATGAGGTCTGGGGTTGTTCAATAACAGAATGAAAAGGGAGCATTCAATAAAAATTTGGAGATACGGAAAATGGAAAATAACTGGGTTTGTTTTAATTGTTGCAGATGGCAAGAATTTAATAAAAATCAACATGAAACTGTATGATTGAGTAAATATCCATGAATGTGATAACAAAATTGTAGGAAATCATTAAGCTTCACATTTTAGGGTTTAGAATCTAAGTCAATTTTGTTTGTTGAACACCTAATGTGGGCCACATTACTCCTCATGTGTCTGCAGAAGCAATCTTAGAGCTTCCCTTGAAGCCTCTTGTCCTAGCTACTACCAACAAGCAGGAAAATGTTTGGATATCTTTACTGATATGTGATATAATTTATATAATTATAGAATATTTTCATCATTTTAGTAACTCCACAGAACAGATAAAAATCTTTAATTAAGATGGATCTGTGCTTTTGCCCTGGCGCTATGTAACATTTTAAAATATTGTTATCTTACTTGAACTATGCAGGGTGAAGTTGAAAAAAGAATAACTGGAGAATATATCAAATACACTTAAGCAGAGGAGTGTAGTTGTAGAAAAAAATACTTTCCCTATAAAGAAATGTCACTGCCATCCACAGTGATACAGGAATTAGAAGTGGCTCTCTGGTTTTATGATGTGTTGCCATTTCTTCAGCAATATGTAAAAGACCACACACAAATACATTCATATAATTAAATCCTTCTCTTTAAAACATATTTCTCTTTGTGATTTAGTGTTCCAAAAATCTTTTTCAAAGCTCTAAACTAATTTTAAAGATAGGCAAAATGAGTCATCTCAGCCACTGATCAACTGAACTGGAAGAAAAATAAGTGACAGTTGCCTTGGGTTAACCAGCAGAACTGATGTACATTCAAAAATGGCAAAAAAAGAATCATCTGAAATGTTTATCTCAAAAGTTTTTTAAACCTTTCCAGTGTTCTTGGAAATAGTGACAAGGATTATGGTTTGTTGTAAATATTATTCTGATTTATCCCTGTAAGCAACAGAACAAGAGGTCTTTCAACACTTAACCTCACCAAAGACTGATTTTTAAAATAATGGTATTTCATGCAATTGATGATTTTCATTAACTGCACTAACACAAATATCTTGTTTGTGATGATAAACACAATTATGAAATATCCATTAAAGTAGCATCTGAAGAATCCCTTACTAAAAAATGGCTTTACTTAAGAGGGTATATTTATCTGCCAGGGAATTGTACCTTCGTCAAAGTACTACAATTTCTTCAGGCTTTGTCTGTGACAGAAATCTAATGCCATACAAAAAAACACAAGGACAATTCAACTACTGAGTCAGAACTTAGTTTCATTGTCATTACAAGAAACTATCAAATCTATTTGCAGATGTCACCTTCACCATACTAAGTACATTGAGGTCAGTAGTAGACTGAAAGTTACTGCTCATCATGCAGAAGACACGTTGAACCACAGATGCTTAGTTCAGAGAGGCACTGTGGGCCTCCATGTCTTTCCCAAAAGATCTTACTTTAAATAAGGTACATCATTAATTAGAACAGGTAAACTGGGGCATTGCTTTTATCACTGCATTCAGGATTTTGATTCAAGTAACACAACTGTTTTACTCAAACTCCAGAGCAACTTCCTAACAGAACAGCGATGTATCTTCACCCAGAGACATTCACTACAAATTGTTGCTTTAGTTAACTGATATGGAGCTGTGGTAAGGTTAGCAGATAATATGGAAAAGCACTTCTGTCAAAGCAGTATCTGAAGCTGGAACTGTTTTCACTGTGAGAAAGAAGGTATTTAGGGGAATAACAGGCAATTATAATAGTCTTTTCTACTGTACTATCTGCAACTTCCTCAGCACATAATTCAAATTCAGCTATAGCAGAGATTACACCACTTTGTCAGCTATAAAGGCCTTCACATGTAAACGTAACTTCTATCAGAATTTACTTCATGAAAAATTAAATTGTATAGGGTAGTGTGAAATCTAGAGAGATGAACAGATTAAAAGAATCAGCATAACATACCTGTTCTGCTGATTACTCTCTGTTACTTGGATTTGGGATAGAGTCTAAGTGGCCTGCCCTTCACCTAATTCTGGTGCTCACTGTTTCATATTGGTCAAGGATATCCAAAAGTCTAACACAATTCATAGCCCAAGAAGCCTATATGAAATTTCAATCATTTCAAAACAGCACAAATTATGTGAGTACTGAGGCAGTAGACAGGTAGTGCCACAGAGATTACACATAGTTTATCTCATGTCATTCTTCAGAGACCTTGAAATGTATCAACCTCAATTTTTCTTTTTCACTCTAAGCTATAAAACCTCCAAAATTGTAGGTGACATGAGGAATTTATCTAATAAATTTTGTAGGTTACAAAATAATACCATCATTCAATGAGACCTTTTTCTTGAGGAGATTTTATCGCATGAGTGAGGGTGTCAAAACAGCCTCTGTAACCAAGATTGGATTTTATATTTGTTTTAATCTTTTACACACAAAAGATGACAGACTTCAGGATAGTAATACCAGCTGAACAAACAGAAAAAAATTTAATGCAGGAAGTGTTTTCCTTCAATGACAAAATTTAAGCCAAATATTCTGACACTTAAATCATATAAACTAATGGCCAGTAGCTATTCAGCTGGGCTGTCTAAATATAACCAGGAAATGTGAAAGATATAAAAATTGATTGAAAAGGAATATATGTTTCTAATTCCAAAAAGCTTTTTTAAATTTATTTTAAAATTAAATAACAAACATAGGAAACATTGAAAAGAAATTTAAAAAAATAAATTTTTTTTCTTCTTTTCTGACTAGCACTGATAAATAGTTCTGCAATGAGGGAGACAGAAGGGGAGACACTTGAATGCATCTATGGAATTTCCATTTAAACTTTGAACTAGAGAGGTATTTGTAATTTGGATCCAAATTCTGAAATATTTTCTCATCACCAATTTAATATCAAAACTTGATAGACTGCCCTGTTCTATACACATCTAATGAACTATAACTGCTGGAGGTGGCTGGAAATTTGCCAGCAACCTAATAAATGGACTTGTCAAGAAAAGGTAAAGAGAGCTGTGGTTGTGGTACATAGCCTGTGGTGTGTTAAAAAAGTGGTAATGGTAAAAGGCACATCAGAGAGGAAAATTAAAGCCTGTGTCTTTACTTTGGGGGATATTTTCAACCATTAGCAACCTCTTCTGTTTAATTACCACAACTAAATTTTCATGCTCTAATTGTTAATTATATTAATGACATTGTTCAGATATCTTCAGATTGTTTCTCTGAAAAACCTTGTCTGGATTTTTACTTTAAAATCAATACCATATCCCTTTTACATCTATTTCAGCAGTGTAAAAGGCACTTGATGTTTCTGAAATGACTAGTCTATGTCAACTGTTACATGTTTCTTTTATTAGTTGTCCTTTCAAAATCTGCATCACGCAATTCCTTAGGGACAGATACTACTCTAGTTTAGCAGAAAATTTCCACTGACATGAATGAGAGATGGATCTGTGGATTAATGAAGATTGTTCATTTGGGACTATGTATGTCTTAGCTTTTAGTATTCTTGGGCTGTGGAAGCAGCTTCTTATTAATCAGTAATGTCAACCAATTGAAGCATTTAAAATTTGACTTCTCTGATGATTTGGACTCCTAAAAGAAACATAGAGAGAAAACCATATAAAACTCCCTCTTGGTTGCCCACCTAAAGGTCAATTGAATTTCAGTCTTCATTGCATGACTTTCAATCTTAAAAGCTGAATAAATTCTTCTTCATTTTAGTATGTCAAGGATGAGAGTGAAAAAGAAATGTTGATTCTTTCCTCAGTCCACAGATCATAGGGCTAATTTCTCCAGGTAACAATCATGTAGAAGTAAAATGGCATTCTCCTTATTTTCAGGTTTGTACATAGCCTAGAAACTTCTGATTCTCTGAAAGGAATAAACCTTCCAGCTGATAAATAACTATGTATGCATGTCAAAAGCACTTCACTTGAGGTTTGGAATTAAAATTTGTTTGTTAGTTTTTTGTTAAATATATTTCCATCAGATAGGAGGTTGCCCCTCATCTCCACATACAACATAGTGAAATTAGTTTGCGAGCTAGACAAGTTAGTGAAAAAAAGTAAAAGTTGAAAAAAAAAATTAGAACATATTTTGCACTCGAAGAGCTGAAATTAAACAAATCATGATTATAGCTTGAGCAGAAGATTTGTGATGAAGATGAAAGTTGAAAGCTGTTGGGTTGCTGGTATCAGGACATTTCCCATTACCAGTGTCAGCACTTCTGCTGTCAGATCTCTGTTCTAGTGTTATGAATTTAAAGCTCCCTGCTGCTCCCAAGAAGTAACATTTATAAAACAGTAGATAAATTTTTAACAAAGAATTCCCTGATTAAATCCTGTACTTGGTGTATTCCTCAAAAGCTACAGAAATAACTGTTTTCCCACTTTTGTATAACTTAATAGGAAAAGAGGTTATGCCAGATTAGTCCTTACATTATGCAAGCACACAAGTGAAGAGGCCCACTGTAAGTGAAAGTGAAAGCTCATCACTTATCAGTCACAATTTGTATCCCTGACTCTCCAAGTCTGCACAGTAAATATATAGATTAAAGAACAGGAAGAAAATTTAAATGGTGGAGAACAGGGCTAAGACCTCACCATTCCTTCTCATATTCTACCTTTCCATGATAATCATGCAGAATGGAAAGGAGAAAGAAATAATTAATCTGAGTTTTTTCTGTTTGTCATCTGTCTTCCAGAATCCTTGAGAAATTATCCCAAGTCATGACCGAGGGATTTAACATCAATGAAAGATACAGAGTCATTCTAGCAACCTTAATTCAGGAAAAAAATAACTAAAAAGTGAGAATACATGTATTAAATGAATCTCTAGAACTTATGTGAGTATAGTTCCCTCTCTCAGTGGACATGCAGGTGAACATTCACAGAAAAATGAAGAGAGAAAAATGGAGAGAAAAAACACGCAAGCAAATTTAAGAGATTTAAGAGTTTGTTTTGGCTGCTGATGTTTTCTGACCAACAATAAAGTTGTGTCATTGGGTCCCAAATCCTTCATTGCATTTAAGTACCAGTCTAATTTCCTCATCGTGTTAAAAAAAAGGTTTTCTCAGCGTGTTACAAAAGTTTTCAAAAATTGTGATTGTGTTAAACAGCTAATGCATGGTCTGGGCTTCTAATGTTTTCCTCCATTTCCAGAAACTAGAAAATAAAATGGGATTCTGCAGTTCTGAAACAGAAATTTGTCAACATAGTGAAGATTTTAGGGGCATTCTCAAATAATTTGGTACTCTGATGATTAGCTGAACTGTAGACTTCTTGGTCAAATACCATTACAATAGATACATATTCAAAACCACCCATCAACACCAATTAGTATAATTATACAACAGATCCAAATTATTTAATTACTTCAAATTTGTAAAAAATTCCTTGGTAAATACTACAACAACAGCATTGTGCATTATTCACCACTTTTGACTCGAGAAACCAGAAACTGTGGTTTAGACTATAAATAAATTATTTAGCCAGATGGCTTTTTCTAATACGAGTTTGTAACATTAAATGAATCCTGGTCCTGCAATTTTTTCAATACTCTTACTATAAGCATTAGAAACCTTTCTATTGGTTATCAGTCCTTACCAGGTGGATTAATTGAACATTTACTTCACTCTCAAAAATCTGATCAGTTACTTCCAGAAGTCAACAACAATCTCCCCATATTTTTGAGCTTAACTTCACTACACAGAATCTTTAACCAAGCCAGAATACATGGACCTTTCACTATTTCTTTTATTATGTGAACCAAATGTCACTCTGATCTATTTGAAACTTGTGGCACATTAAATATTTGTGACCATTTTGGATAGAAAGTAGGACAAGTTATTTTCCAAAGAAATAGTATTTACCATACATGTGGGTGTTTGTTTTTAGTCCTTAATGTAATCCACAGTTCAGAGATCCTGTGTTTTCCAGCCCTGCAGAATACATTGGGCTTTACACTGACAGTAACTGTCAAGAGCAGTGATCTCTAGTTGACAGTGACAGCTGACAGAGGTCATAGAAGAGCTAAAGATGAATAAAAGGTTCTAAAATATGAATGTGGAAACAGCTTTGAAGAAGCAAAATACGTTTGAAGATGTGACATATCATTTACCAAAATTATCCTTAAAATTCCAGTCTGATTGGTAATACCTAAAGCAATTTCCTGAATGAAAATTATTACAGAAAATATAAGATAGGAACATAAGTAATCTGGTATCTAAAGCTAAAGTGTTTTTTCATACTTGCTGCAATTTGAAATCAGTCAGTCTTGGTAGACTGTTACCAGCACAAACTAAAAAAATAACCAAACCCAAACCACCCAAAACATTACCAATACAAGACCAATTATTTCAGTTATTTTTCTATTTCTGCATATTCCCCAGAATGACTGGGAAAGCATAATTTCCCCAAGGGGCTCAGTTATGCTTGACAAATCAGAAAATATATGATTTTGTATACATACTCTTGAAGCATCGACCCACTCCTATATTTACATTTACATTTTTTGCTGGATTCCAAATGTGTATTAGCTTTTCAAATGTGGATTATTATTAATCTTCATAGAACCTGAAAAAAAATGTCTTCCAATGAACACCTTCCTTGTCCCTAACAATTTTAGGAGAGACTTTTACAAAGTGAAATGGAACAAATACAGAGAGACCCTTTTAAAGCAAAACATGTTATGACTAAATAGATAAATGTAAAGAATTGAAGAGAAAATAATTTCCTTCAATGTACTGGTACTGTGTACTTCTCACAAAACACCTGACTGCTTACAATTAATTTATAAGGCACAATTATGGTTGAATTTTAGTTTACTGCAGAGAATGGTTGATTCAAAGACTAAACTTACTGCAATACAGTATGCTGTAGGTACCTCAGTTAATGCTATAGCTCAAAATTAAGATTAAATATATGGATACTGTCATATTTCAGACCTTCTCAGTAGGAACAGATACATTTTGACTATGGTCAACTTAACTGTTATTCTTTCCCAAAAGAAAACAAAAAAGTTCAAAATCAAAGTCCAATCTACTATTAGAAACCATGTTTTCCAGAGCTTTCAGTTTCCCTTTTAATATTTTTCCTCTCATTTCTGATGTCTGGAACTAGAACTGGAATTCCAATAATGTTCTTGTCACAGCAGGGGAAATAAGGGAGAAGTATTGTCTCTGCACTTCTAAAGGATATACTTCTAATAATGTAAGGATTACATCTGCTGGTTTTAGTATAACTCTGGAAAACTTGTTCTTATAGCTCCTGGCAGTTTCATTCTGATTTTTATTGACATGAATGCAAGGCATCCAGAAAAAAATGCATTACATTTTTTTTTCCCTGGTGTTACAGATGCCTACACAAGGCATTGGATTCTAATGTGTTTACTATCTGAATGAGTTTTCCTAGTGCATACTAACAGAATAAATAATCCTTTTCATGAGCGGCTTATGGCTCATGAGAAACAAACAAAAAAAACCCCACAAACAACAAAAAAACCCTATAAAAACGACCAACAAACAAAACCAAATAAAACCACAACAAAAAACCACCCAAACAAACAGATTCAAAGCCATAAAACCTGTTTCCAGAAAGGACCAATGCCACTCATACATCCTGACTGGTTTCTCCATCTCCACAAAGAATAAACCAAGTGATTCTGAAAGAACCACTTTGGCTTTGAGAATTTCATGTGACAGACAAGGCTATGTTCTTTGTTGTAAACCATTACACTACAGCTGTCTCACTGTCCGAAATTATATCCTGGACTAAGGCTTGATTTACCTGACTTCAACTGTCACCTTATGATTCTCTTCCACTACTAACACAATCAGAAACTTCCTTCAAGTTTCTCCTTTCCAAAATAATTTTTCCTTTATTATAACTAAAGTGTCTGGAAATTTTCTAGAGAAGCAAAGTTTCTCCAGAAAATACCTAAAAGTTTTGCCTGAATTTTTGAGTCTGATGAATTTACACAGAATTAAAGGCAAAACACCTACTAACCAAGCATGGATTCTTTCAAAGTGTGTGAGGATTCAGATCCATTCTGAAAACCTATTCAGCATCCATCTGTCTCAAGCTACTTTCTGGACACATCTGAGAGACACCTTCCCAAAAATCTAAGGACCAGGTTTACCAAATTATAGGGCGAATTCACTTGGTGAATTTCCTCATAAATTATTCTTGGCTTTCAGGCTTCCCAAACCAGGGAAAAGCTCAAGATGCTTTAAGCAGAGGGATCATGGTGACCCATTCCCAATTTGTCACAGTGATTAAGAAGCAGATGACCGTGCTACTGAATTCTACCTTTTTACTATAAACCCAGGAAGCCAAAATCCTTGGATTCTCAGTATCAATTACAATCCCAGCTTTGGGATTTCAGGCAGACAACAGCAACAATAACACTAATAGCTTCAATATCTTTTCTTTCTTCAGAGGTCTTAGGAGAATATTTAAGAAATAGCATATATTTGGTTTCCATAACAACATTTTCTGCATGGGAATAAATATGAAAACAAACAGATTAACCCTGCAAGTCCTAGTGTTCTCAACCAGCCAGCTCTGTCCTCAGACAGCTTTTTAAATTAGCATTTAAAGAATAAGCTGATTTTTTAAATGTCATGCATTAGTGTATTTTTTTTTAATCCTTAGATTGCAGCTTTTCTGAATTTATTCCGTTGTTTTTCTCATAGAGAGCAGATAGATCACTTCAATACATCTCCCTTATCTACATCATGCTGGCTGTTCCAAAATATCATAGTATATATAATGAGACTATTTCTTATGTTTCTTCTGTTCAGTGTATACTACCTTAGGGTCACAGATTTTCTTCTGGTGGTACATAAGAAGGTTTAACACAACAGCCAGGATGTCTAATGGCTCTGATTAGATTCTAGGTTCATTTTTAGAAATATTTAATATAACACATTTTCTGCAAGTACCAGAATTCCTGGTTCAGATATTTCTTACTAAAATAAAACTAGGTTAACAGAAGGTAGCATGAAGCTCATGTCAGAAGAATGACATGTTCAGAAAAAAGAAAAAGGAAAAAAAAAAAGTAATGACTTTTCCTAGTCTAGGCCTTTTTTAAAGAGAGACAAATATTTCTTACTTCTAGGAAGTAGATTTACAACATCTAAGACTTGGGAGTATCCTGTTAGAAACGTTCCACATACAGTCATGGCAAGGACACTGCTTTAAATTAGGACTTGAAAAATCTGATCCAAATTCTCAAATATTTCATAACCATGATGGGCTCCAACCAACAGGGTCCTGCAGTAGGGTCCTGCATCTTTCTACCTACTGATAGTTGTGCTAGTCTGTGTTCAGACCAAGCATTCATTATACCATTCAGAGCAGAAGTGTGTATAGCAAGACAGCTGATTTCACTGGTAAACCAGTGTTGCAAATAATTTTTAACATCATGATCTGGACAAAATAATGAGGAATTTTAAATATTTCCAAGTACATTAATAATCAAAACATTTTAATGAGAAGCAGTAAATTTTTCCTACTACCTATTTCTACTTCAAAGAACTTGTGCCACCGTGGAAGAGCAGAGTGAATTGAGCAGAAGGTGAAGAATGCCCCCTTGCAACCTAAGCTATGTGAGCAGAGCTCTTTCAGCAATACCACTTACACAGAAGGCTTCTGGTACACTTTCAGCTCAGCCAGGTTAACAGACATTTAATGTGTGTTGCTAATATTGCTGAACTGAGGTTAAATAAGAATTCATCAAGTACCTATTTTTAATTCTTTCTGCACTATGCAACAGAAAATTCTCATTTTAGAAGAATTAATACACATTTAAATTTCTTAAACACATTTAAGAAACTGTGCTGTCCTTCCCAGCTAGAAATATTTCAGCTTTCTCTGCAGTTCTTCCAAGTATGAAAGTTGCTACGACTACTGTCCATAAAGGAAAATTCAGAACATTTCCATTTGAATAAAGCTCAGAATTAGCATATGCCATCCTCAGCCTGAAAATGAGGTTGCCAGGGGATTACAGTGTGCTATTTCAGGAGAAAAATCAAATAGTAATTCTACATGTTAAATGTTTCTAATTATAATCAACTGTAAAAACAAAGTTCTAGTCACAAAAACATAATTTCTTAATGAGAAAGAACTGCATAAATAAGGATTATTCTTATGCTTTAACAGTAGGCATTACTAACTCCACAACAGAGGCATTGCTTTAAAAAAAAAGCATATTCCTTTTATTATTTTCTGTTGATAAACTACCCATGGGATATTTCTTTTGATGTGGAGTTCATCAGTGTCATTCTCAGTCATCTGGCCATAGTCACATACCTCACCTTGCATTACAGCAGACTTTGACTCACTTCTCTTGCCCACTCAGTCCTGCTTGCTACATTCCCCTACTATACTTCTTCTGATATTATTTTCTATCCTTGCAATGGGATATGTGGACCATTGCATATCTAGGATCACAAAGAGTCCAACCTGTGAATAAATGCTTCTTCCACAGCTTACTTGGGAGCATTCATCATTCATTCATCATTTACAAGCTGAAATTTTGGATACATAAAAACAGTATAATCTCCCCTGTCCCTTGACTGGATTAACAGAGTTATTCACAAAAAAGGTTGGAGTTAAAAAGATTGAAAACAACTGCAATCTGATGAAAGGATTATTCTTTTTATAGTCATGAGGACTTTTTGTTCCTTTTTTTTAAAATTAGTCTCTTCACATGGGACCTGACTTTATTTCTCTGAATATTTCTGAGAGTCACTACATTGTTAAAGTATCTTAGGAAGAAAAGTATACCAAAAAAAGAGCATACCAAAAAAAGAGCATACCAAAACCTCAGCCATAGAATCACAGAATGGTAGAGGTTGGAAGGGTCCTCTGGAGATTATTGAGTCCAACCACCCTGCCAGAGCAGGATCACCCAGGGCAGGCCAGACAAGAACATTTCCAGGCAGGTTTTGAGTCTCTAGAGAAGGAGACTCCACAACCTCTCTGGGCAGCCTGTTCCAGGCTCCATCACCCTCACAGCAAAAAAGTTTTTCCTCATGTTGAGGTGGAACGTCCTGTGTTCCAGTTCATGACCATTGCCCCTCATCCTGTCACAGGGCACCAATGAAAAGGCCCTTCTGCTTGATACCCACTATTCAGAGAAGATCCCCTCTTAGTCTTCCCTTTTCCAGACTAAACAGCCCCAAGTCTCTCAGCCTTTCCTCATAAGGGAGATGTTCCAGTCTATTAATCATCCTTGTAGCCTCCATTGGACTCTCTCTAGTATTTCCCTGTCCCAGTCAATTCTAAATTGAGCAAACGTTAACAAATGTTTTGGCAGATATTCCCTCAGTTTAATTACAGAATGAGTCATGCTTAACTATTCTTCTGGGTTATAAAAGAAGAGTTCCTTAAAAATTTATTCTGTGTGTTTATATCATATATATGCATAACTAACATTCTTACTGTCATGGTTTAGGGTCAGGGAAGCCCTTTAGATCTATAAAAGATGTTCTTTGTTAACTCCCCTCCCTCCCCAAAGGGGAGGAGAAAGGGAATAGGGGTGAGATCAGAATATCAATTAGAAAAGGAATCTAGAACAGCTTTAATGAAAATAATAATAAAAAACATGGAATATATACAACTATATACAAAACTAGTATCAAGCCCAATTCCCCCACAATAGCATTTATGTCACTGTCACCACTGATGCTGTGGAGCCTGCACCAAGAAAGTCCCAGACTGGGCCCAGTGGCAGAAAGGAACTGTGTTCAGGAGCTGGATTATGGTGCTGGATTCGGGAAGACACAGATGATGATCAGAGGCAGAATGGACAGAGTCCTTCTCAGATGCTGTAAGAAGAGATTAGAATAGGACCCGAACCAAACAAAACCAGCAAAGTGGGGCAAGACCCTCATGATCCCTTAGCTTTATACTGACTATGATACATATGGGCTGGAATCCCTCACTGGTCACCTGTCCTGTCTGCTCCTCCCTGCAGGTGCAGCCTTTTACTTTTTGCACCACTCAGTATGGTACACAAGATCCAGCAGTAGCCTCACTCTGCACACCAAACCTTCTTACCAACTCTTAACATGGGGTGTTCTCACTGCCAGCAGCAGACACTGCCTGTGCAAACAGGTTGCTGACTTCAGACAGTGCAGTTAGTTAGAAGAACTGAGCTGAAAAGTAAAAGCACTGAACAGAATTAGTTCTGTTCTCACTCATATATTTTTTTCAATATAAAGCTGCCATTAATATGCACTATTTACAAAATTAGAACAATGTTAATTTGGATTCCTGAAAGAAAGGAGACATATTACCATGTAATATGTTTACCTTTTCAGAATAGAAAACCAAATCAAATTATTTTAGATAATACAATGAAACCAAGGAAATTTGCATTACTCTATTAAAATCTGGAATGCAATGTCTTTGAAAAAACGTAACTATAAAAACAAATATATCATAAAATGACACATTCACTTTTATGTGCATTCAAAACCCAGCAGAGGCTGAAACCCATACTATTGCCTTCTCTCAGGTGAAACAACAATTTTTCAAAAGTAATGTTAAGAAGTTATGAAAAAAAAATTAAAACATGATAATTCCTTCCTCCCAAAAGCAAACCAATTGTTTATTTCATAGCCAAGAGATAATGAATGGTATAGAGAATGCTAGTGGGATATAGAGACCTTTAAATCCAACACCTGTTTCCAATGCTGGAAGGCAACGTTTTGGAAGGCAACATTTTCCTGTCATGACACAGGAAGCAAAACTGCAACAAACTAATTGTTAAATTCCAGCACTAAATGTCTAGGCCACAGCAGCTCTGAGGAGAGCGTGCCATTATGCAGAGAACACAGATGAGAAATGTTGTCTATATAGATGAATTCAATTACTATTTGTCTGCCTGTCATAGTCTAATCTTTGATACTTATGGATATTACAAGTAAATCAATTAGCACCCCAAATTTACTCCCACCACATGTACACACATTCTATTGTTTAGACACAATAGTGAAATACATAATTACCAGGGTCAAAGCTATCAGTTGAGCTCAACTGACAGAGATCTTGCTCATATGCACCAGTACAAACAATTTTTTTGCAGTATGCCAGGACATGCAGTGTTGGATGAGCTGGTTCTCTCCATGGTGTTCCAGTGTGTAGCTACTGCACATTTTTCTGCTTCTTTATTTCTAAAAAGCCACATATTTTCTTCAGTTAAAACATAACTCACTGAATTACAGGGCTAATTATGTGTTTACTTGAATGAATCCCCAGGAAACACTAACCATTTCTGAACCTAAACCTGACCACGTACGTTTCCTGGCAGAGTCAAGATTAATGAGTTACATTTTTAGAAGGGGTATTACTCGCCTGGGCTTTTCTGCTTTCATTTTTTAATGAGGTAGCATTCTATCTTTGTACCTTCATTTCCATTGTATGCATTAATCATAAAGTGGTATCAGTATGAGTGCTCTCAATGTTTTGCTAGTTTAGATATAATTTCAATATGAATCATTACATTCAGTTATCAAGAAATTACTTCTGCATCACAGAATCTGTATTCCACCTACAAAAGTGTGCAAGAACTCTAGTGAAGCCACCTGCAGAAGTCTAAGTATTTCATAGTAAGACACAATACGAATTGTTTTACTCTTTTGCTGTTTGTAAGGCAAATAAGAATTAGAGGTTGAGCATTTTAATGACTTGCTGATGTCACAAATGTGGTTACTTTTGACAGGGTGTGCATCTTGGTCTTGTCTTACTGGTATTATGATACACTTTTTTCTGCATTATTTTAGTAACTTGGTGAGTTACCGCAGTTACACAACGTTCCTACAGTTGCTGAGTAGGAAGATTATGGTGAGGGAAGTAATGGATAACTCTCTGTGGAAAAACAAAGAGCTGTGTGTCTGTCTTAAAGTCATGGGGTCTTATGATCTCCAGAAGTAATCATGTTATTTCAGTCTCAGTACTGCTACTTCTTCCTGATGGTATTGCCAACTACACGTAGTATTTCAGTGGCTAACTGAGGGTGATCCAAATACAACAAACTGAAAGACAGAAAACATTGGTTTTCAGCAATTTTTGTTGAACTAGCAATAAAAGGCACAGAAAGTCTTTTTTTATTCTGCAGTTAAAGAATCTACTTCAAAAATCTACAGGAACACTAAAACCAAGCACTATTTGATGAAAGAAAAAGAAAGCAAATTCTTTTCTTTTTTTTTTTCCCCACAGTTGAATGCCTAATACAAACTGAAAGGAAAGTCTGAAAACCAATTAAATGAGAAAGAATTTTTAAGGGATATCATTTTTTGCCTAGATGGTTATTCAAATCAGGTTCCTTTGCCTAATGATTACATTTGTATTTTTGCACTTACTCTCTCATATGCATGTATTATGCATAGAAAACTTACCATGACAATCTTTTGCCTCCAGTTCTGAATTATTTGTCAGAAAAGATGACAGTCAAACCCAATGCACTAGAGTTTGTTCCTACTCTAGTCTCTTGTATGATAAGGATCAAATGTGCCCAGTGCACCCTTTCAAACACTGATAAGTAAGCATGGCATTTATCAAGTCATGTACAAACTGACACATATTAGAGGTTTTAAAGATAACACTGAGAGGACTGTCTTAATAAGGTAACATTTTATTAAATGACAGATTCATTTCTGGAATGTACTTAAAGTTGCACCATCCAGAAAGGACACATTGCCTGTAAATACACATCTAACTGGGAGTGGTTCTCCTATAAACTTGAAGGTGGGTAGTTTTTATTACATCATGACAATACATAGGTCAGGAAAGGGTAGCTTCTACATAACTGGATTTACTGGTTGGATCTACTCAGAAAATGAGACAGGAAGACATGGCTTAATGATAAAATAAAATTGATGCAGAATGATAGAATCATCATATGCATCTGGCACTGAACCTGGAGAAGACAGTTATATCTTTTTACATTCTGGTTTGGCTGTCTCTAATGAAGCAATAGTTAAATTCACATGGTTGCAGAGAAGCTTGTTGAGTATAAGACACTTGGAAGTCCTTGGATGAAAGACATTGTATAAATGTCATAAAATAAAGACGTGGTTGCTGTCAGTTCTGATTAATCTGCTAGGAAAAGAAAAATAGTTCAGAAGAGTAGAGAAGTATAGTAAAAACATTACCAAAAAAATGCAGTTTCTAAAACTGAGCATTTAATCTTTTATTACAAAATTTATGATTGGAAATACTATCCAACTTTATTAACTGATAATTACTAAAGATGATTTGTGAAGCATGTTTCTGTTGAATAACTTTTAGAATCATAAAAAGTACCCTTGTTATTCCTACTAACTGACTTCTTGCAGCAGTATCTGCAAAGAGATCAAAGAATGAGCTGGAAGTGGAAAGAAAAATAGCTACATCAAATATTTGTACTCATTCTTTTCATTGTAGGAAAGATGAATGAGAATTTGGCAATGCACTCTATCTATGCCAAGAAGCACCATCCATCTAGCATAACTGATCCAGAAAATACAGTCAGTAACTGAGACCTAAAGAGGAGATTAATAATAAATTTGTGCATCAGTGTCATAGTGATGTGGCATCATACGTTGTTAGGCATGAGAAATATTCCTTATCTTGGAAGACTGTCTTGTCAGTAGCATCCCAGACAGGTGAGGATTTCACACCCAGATTTTGCTTTTTACCACAGAATGAACTTTATTACAGATACAAGCAGAGAAGAATGGATAGATTTTAGTCTCATAGTTGTTTTATCTTCCTGCCCCATACATTTGCTGTTGAAGATAACAGAGCTAACATATCATAAGGTTCAAAGTGGCTTCGCAGGTTGGAAGAGAGACTCCTGCTTGCCATTCATAAATGGAAAAGAAAATTGTGCTTTCCATTCATAAATCCTTTGTGCTGAAAGGATTGTAAGAAGTGTAAATTAATATTACTTAGTATTTATTAAGACTGGTTAATAGGATATGCTATATATAAATTATGGTTAAAAATTTAGATGATCATCAAGAGGTTAGCCACCTACACAGAAAATTTACAACCTAGCATTTTAGATTTTAAAATGTTAAAGATAAAACCCGATAAATTATGGAGTGCTGACTGTAAAATGGAGTGGCCAAGCATTCTAATTTAACGGTGTATTTATTTATTCATTCATTTAGTTTTCACTCCTCCTTAGTAGTCCTGTTCCTGTAGTGATGTCTCAATGGTAGTTGCTAACAGGACCATTAAGTCCCATTCCAAGCCTATGGTGAGACAACACCAGTTCATGGATCAAACACCCTTCTTTTCTGTTTGCTTTTAACAAACATTAATCTTGGAAGCATTACTTATTATCCACACACTTCACGTGGGTCTCCTTTCTAAGAGCAGCTCTGAACTTCTTAAGTAAATCTCACACTGGAGCACACGGAAGTTAGAGGAGGAGGAGGACAACAGAGCTCACATCATTGCTGGAATTAACCAGCTTCTACAAACTCCTATACAGCAAGGCCACACAGTAAGGAATAAACACTAAATTATATAAATACAGACAGACTAGGAAAAGGAGACAGGAGAGCATCCTCCATCCCTGCATATAACAGAGTGAAAGGATGCATGTTTGTTTTTTTCCTGAACATGCTTTTCAAGTGAAAACAATAATTCATGGTTCAGAGTATTCATTTCCATGAACTGAAAGTCAGCAGTTCACCCTGAGCACTGACTCCCTCTGATGAATTACCTTGTCTGCAGTGCCTGATCTATAAATAAACACAACATCTGTTGGAATGCTAGGTCTGAAAGTCTGCCTGAATAAATCACTTTCCAGAAATTCCCAAAGCTACTAAGGCTCTTTCCACTCCTTCTGGCCTTTCCCCTCCACTGCCATGAATATATCCACACTCGTTCCCATCTACTGAGAACAATTTTAGTATTGGTGTTTTCCCCTTTTCAGTTTCTTAAAGGCATATGTTCAACGAGGTCAGCTGAGAGAACTAGCAGTGGGGGTGAGAGCCTCTGTTCTGTATTCTAAATCACACAAAGTTTAGTTATTGCTTCCTCATAAAGATTATTAATGCTGTTTTTAAAATTCTTGTTTAGCAAAATCAAAAAGAAAGGATTTATAAGACAGTAATTTGGCAGTGGTAAGGGAAATAAAATCAGATTTGGCTGACTCTCCTTGCCTTGTTAGGCTTTGCTTTCTGATACCTCCTTTTTCTAGTGCTCCTCTTTGGAGATTAATTAGGAAGACACAACTCAAGATGAAAACTGCTTGGTTTCCACAGGGATTGCAGCTTGTCTCTTGCAAGCTCAAATTTTTCTCAGCAAGCTACAGAACTTAATCATATTAAATGTCTGTGTTTATAGAGGGAAGAGTTGCAACCAGAAAATGCCTGATCCCAAACATCAACTTCCATCCACAACTGTAGCATTATCTTTTGACAGAAATATTTCTTGTTTAAGACCATCATTCAGATGCCAGGTCTGTTACATACAGCTAAAGTAGTTTTATTAAATAATAGAACTCCATGTTGTTTGTTTTGGTTTGGTTGGGTTTTTTTGTTTGTTTGTTTGTTTTGTTGTTTTCTTGGTTTGATTTTGTTGTAGGGGTTTTTGGTGTCGTCCCCCCCCCTCTTTTTTTTTCTTTTTGTTTTAAATATCTGATCAAACGTAAAATTGGCATCAGAATAATGTGTGGTTTTAATATGAACCTGAAAATCAATTTATACAGATGCAAATATCAGATGGTCATTTTTATAATCTGTCATAAACCAAAGCAGACCCTTTAGTGAGGAATTCCTTCACTTAAGACTCAGAGGGAAAAAAAGGAAGTTATGCAGCCAGTTAGTATTTTGGCTTTTGATGCTTTATTGAACAGGTGCAGTCAAAGTGCAGCCCAGCTATCTAGGCAGTATAAATTGATCACTTCCTTTCTGAAAGCATAGAAAAGATGACATTTCAAAACCCTCTGGTTAATAACTGATGTTGCTTACTACATCTCTGTACACATTTCGCCTTCTGTTGCTTTTGATATATGGAGTAGAAGATACATATTAATACCGAATAGAAGACAAAGTTATCTTCACTGTTGTATCATGTCATGCTATAGATTTCCTGATATTTTGTGATATGATCTATAATTTTCCCATCTCATCAGGACAGATCATGGTTCTTCAGAGGCACAGTCCTATGAACTTTCTAACTCCTAAAAGTGCTTGTGTCAGCCCCAAAATCAGAGAGGTTGATTCTACCTATCCTAATACAGTAGAATTCTCTCAGGATCAGCAACAGCAGCTACAATTCCACACTTCAGCAGAGAAAGTGGAGGCACAGACAAGAACTGAAAAGTGTCAGCAAACAAGTGATGGTAGATAACATGGGATTTAGAACCTCTGTAACATCTTGGGCTGACCATGCCCTCTTACATTACCGGTAGAAGATTGTATTTATCAACCATTTTGAGGAAGGTGACATATCTTACAAACTGAAAATTTCCAATTTCCAGTAAAAAAAAAACATCAAACCACTTTTGTATCTCTATAGTAACAAACACGTTTAAAATAATGTTTGCCCATGGAACACTCATTGCACACGAGCCAAGTTTTTTAGCCACCATTGTTGTGAGGTAAAATAGTTATAATTAAGCTGGCTTAGACATTCCTGAGAAAGTATAAAACTCCAGAAAATTAGTGGAGAATTCAATTAGCGAAGCTTACCTTTTAATATTTTTCCTCAATGTTTTTTTTTCTTACTTTCATTACTAGGTTCAGAGTGTAGATTGCAAATACTGAAAAATGTTTTAAAAAAAGAAAAATGCTAACACTATCCAGGTTCCATCAATGTATAATACAAGAACTCATTTCCCCATTAGGAATTTTAAATTGTGCCACATTTTTCCCCTCTTTACTGAGGAACTTAATATGTAACTTTGACATACACTCCACAGATCTATTCCAACTGTTAAACTTAAAAAAGCTAATGAGGGAAGAACTATTTATAGCTTAGCCTTTGGCAGTAGGAATTCTAGACAATTTTTGAATCAAGTTTTAGAATGTTAGAAGGAGAAAAAAAAATGAAAGAAATCCCTGAAGCCAAAGGGATAAAAAAGGAAACTGAAGATATTTTTTCTATGAAAGTATTAGAACTTATGTTCTTATTGGTCTTCGTTGTGATTTTAACAGCAGCTCTTGTGCTTAACAAAAGGCCTTTGATACACTTTATCAACCATAATGAATATGTCTTAATATTTCTGTGAAGCAGAAGAAGATAGTGTCCTCAAATTCAGGATGAGAAAATGAGACAAATAATGAGACCCAGTTGTTGAATGTATTGAAGACTGAATCAGACTGCGTGTAACTTTTAAATCACCTAAAAGCAAGCTGTTAGACCAGTTCAGTGATCCTGATTAGATCATAAGAGAAAGACCTCCCCAGGAAGCCGTGATGCTGTCTATTCTAGTAACTACTGCCATAATGAAAAGGGATACTGCCCCATTTAACATAATTCCACACCTTGAACTTCTCAAAAACATCTTTTTATATACACATATATATATGTTCTCATTCTACCTCTTGTAAATTAATGCTTTCTTATGGAACACTGACTGAAGAGGGGAAAAAAAAAATCAGTTATTCCTGCAGTGCTCATATGACAGAATACAGGACTATGAGATAGGAAATGGAGTGCAAAATAACCAAAGCTATTTTTGTATTTGTTTACCTTTTTATAATGCATTGTAGGTTTTCAGAGGCATTGCGTGATGTGACGCTGATGTGCAAGATGAAGTGTATGTAACTAAACTCTACTTCTTTTCCAACACTTGAATGACATAAACTGGAGCATGCACTCAGCCCCCTGTATTTTGAGGGCTTGGGGACATGCTTCTGCTTATCCTGGTTTAAAGAGACACAGACACTGAAAATTCTCTATTCATGAAAATTAACAATCTCTCTCCTCAGTAATGGTTTCCTTGAAAGATGAACAGAAATGAAATGTAGTAACATTCAGTTTCTGACAGCCTATGTTAATTCAGTTTCTCCCTTGTGTTCCAAAAAGACAGTGTGTTTATCACTGTGAAGATTATAACAGGGTAGGTGGTAATCCTCGCTGGACAGCCTGGTTCAAAAATAGCAATGCATCTCTTTATTTCATGCTACTTATGCTGGACTGATTTAGCCTATTCATGGGCTTATGCACCAAGTTTAATCCTCAGAATTCTCAAAACAAACAGACCATAATAATCACATACAATGTCTTTTTTTTTTTTCCAAGTGCAATTGAAGACATTATTTTAACCCGTAATGCACCTCAGAAGTCAGACAACATGTTCTGATACGAGAAAGATTAGACTGTGAAAACATCAAGGTGTAGTTTCAAGAGGATCATCCTGCACAAAGAAAAAGATAAGGAAAGAAATGCAATACTATCAACAGGTGACAAATCCATGTTAAACTGAATGTCTTCCACCAACTCTATGACCTATCAGCATCTCCAGGCAGGGGAACCTGACACTGGAGTAGCTAGTAGCAGTGAAGAGAAAGCACTACTTGAAAGACTGCCTTGTCTGGACAGAATTCATACAGGAATTCAGCAATTTATGCACAGTCCTTACATCTTCAAAAGCTCTTTTCTTACAATGCCAACAATATCTCTGTACATAATTTTAATGCTGCCCATTTATGTCCTTTTATTCATGTCACCAGAAAGTACCTTGGGGTCTAAACTGTGTCTCTTACTCAGTCAAGCACAAGAAGGTGGTTTCATTCACACTTTGCTTTTCAGATTTTAGACCTCACATAGCTCCTAGTTTCAAAATACTGTTATCAAAGAACTCCTTTAATACTCAGATTATCTTGATAGCCACAGAGTCAAGGGTATCTAACTGGACTCCAGATGGGTGGTTCAGAGTCAGAATGCTTCTAATTTCTCTTCTTCACAAACACACATGAACTCTTGCCTCAGTGTTGGGTCTTGAGAGAATATCAACTAAAATAGCAAGTGCAAGTCATGGGGAAATCTAAACAGGGAAGCATGCTCAGTAAAGAAAGGAAATGATGGTACTTAAAAAGGCTGGGACATAAATGAAGAATTTTTATTTTACAGCCAAACCAAATATATTTTTAATTTGACTCATGTGCTCACTGAAATTGTATTTTTGTAGCTAATTAATATCAGTGGTAAAATGCATGGCCTGTCAGATGCATGCAATGCATGTGGTTAGCTCTGTACACCCACTATATACAACTCATCAGGCTTAGATGTAAATGAACAGACGCAGTGCTCAGGTCCCTCGACTTGCTTCAAGTAGTTCTCAGCATCTGTAGCATTACTAGAGCTGTTTACTGCACAAAAGAGAATTATTGCTCCCCTACTGTATTCCACTATCATATATTTGCAACCTATGCTTTCTGAGCCAGGAAATGCATTGTGATTTTCCAACTTCAAATCACCCAACTGTCATGATAAATTACAAAGTAACCAAATGGAGAATCTCAGGGTTTTCTTGCACTAGGCTGGTATAATTAACAGTCATATATATTTTTAAACTTTAATACACAATCACAAAGTTTTTCTCACTTTCTTAATCAAATACACAAACTTCTTCTGACGTGCAGGTGAGACACTGCTTTGTATGTTGGTATCTTGTCATTTGAATAAAAAAAGAGCAAACCCACATAAATATCTCCATGTATCCTAGTATTCTCTGCACTCTACAATCATTTCAAAAGAGAAGGAATGGATTCTGGGCTTTATGCCAGCTGAAACAATTGACATTAAATCTCATAAAGTGAGGATGTGCACATCTTTAGTTTTTGAAGCATTTGTTCACTGCTGACAGTGAATTGTAGTAAGAGCAGAAATAAAAAAGCTCACGTACTAAATACTCCATTCCCCCCTGCTTCACTTAGTCATGCTGGCAATTTAAGAAGTTTTTTTTATGATCACCTTTCAGATTAATATTATTCATGAGTTGGACCACTTGATAGATAGAAACTTATTTATCTGTCAAATATTTCACTCACTAGACAAGTAAAATGGTAAAATAACCATTCTGAGCACAAAGTAAATAGCTTCAGTTAGCTGGAGAAAGAAAAAAAAATGCTGTTCTAGCATGGAGCAAATATCTTCTCAGTTGTATTAGTGATTTTCAATACAAGGAGATTGATACTGTACCATCAAGTTGTGCTTCATGAATACTGCCTGCACACTTAGCAAGATTTCCCTGTATTTCTCCTGTGCTGTACTGACATGGAGTGGGGAATAAGGGACACTTGTGACCTTGCTCCTTTTGCTCTCTTGCAACAAAAAGGTTGAGTCTCAAAGGCACCAAATGCAATGAGGTAGCATTATCTCCATCTCATGCTACTTTACTCATCACTTCTTGTACTGCATCAAGACTGTAGTATGGACAAAGTTTTCAGTTGTTTTTGATGGTGACTGGGGTGGAAGCCACAAGTGTTTCAGCAACATAGCAAGATAAGCAAAAATAACCCTTTCTTGACAACTTTAATGCAGAGAAATAGCTACATCTAAGCCAAATGAATAGGAATGCACATTACCACAAAACCAAGCATGGAGCCATTGTAATTAGAGCAAACAAGGTATTCCCTGGTCACAGAGCTGGACTGCAACTCACAAACATTCAGGAATGTGTAGTTTAACTCTGCATCACTGCTTCTTGATCTAAAGCTGGTCTGCAGCTACATGATTTATGGATAGTTACTATGAAAACAGAAGCAAACTTTTTCCTTCGCTTGAAAGTAAAGTATTCATTTTCCCATGGCAGACCTGAAATGGAGATATTTCTACATGCTGTCCATAATTTTTATATTTTCTATACTGAAATATTCCATCTAATTTTAGTCAACAAATTTGATTTCCTGACAACATAGTTGTTCTTTTAATATTTTTCCTATTAGCATCACTTACTCTACGTCTATATATTTTAATTAAGTTCTATTCCTGTCTTTAAAGCAGCATATAATATAAAAACTTCTGCCCTGAGGACATAAAGAAGATGAATGACAGGGAGTCAAAGAAAGTTTTTTCTAGGTAGCTATTTGAAGATCCAGGCCCAGGACTAGAGTTGATTTCAGTAAGAGACAGGTACCTTGCTATCTGTCTTGGGGAGAGATCCCAACTGATAATATCACTTCTATGATGGAACACCTTTGGGGGATTGAGTGTTGCATAAAAATACAGTTTCCTTCTGTGAGGTTTACAATTTGGATTGGAAAAGGGATGCTAGCAGGACCTGTACCATTAAGACTTCCATCATACAAATAGTTACACTCTTGAGACCTGTGAGTATTACCAATTGGTTTCATAGGGATTAGTAGCACACATAAGGCTGTACACAAGCATAACTTAAGTGGTTTGTAGAATCAGTGTCTAATTCACACTAATTAAAAATTGACCCAGATCTGCAGTATCTAGGTCAAATGAAATAATTGCTATCTGAAGACTACCCACTGACATGTGCAAGCTCGTAGTGTCATGGTACTGTCTTGTGATATGGACACCTCTGCAATAAGCAGAAGCCACAGAGTACTTGGGGGATCTCATCCAACCTCTACAAAATGCTGAGATATATTAAGAATGTACATACCCTCACTGATTTCAGCTGGCATACTAATAAAGAGATCTGTCCTTGCTCATTAGGCAATTACTTTCTAAAGGTGTCTTATCTTCCTTGGTAAATTACGTATGTGTGTGTATACACAAGTATGTATGCACGTAGAGATACAGGTCCAGGGGACAAGTAGACATCATTCACTCAACAAAGTTTCATGATCACAAAGTTGACAATGTTCTTGTTTGTAAATAGATATTTCAGAGTAATTGGAGAACAAAGAAAAGGTTAAAGAAAACAACTTGACAACAGGATAATGTAGGTAGTATGGTATTTTCTGTAAATTAGTAGATAAAAATTGGAATTAAACATAGATGTTTCTCTAGAGAGAATTACAGTCAGTAAAGTTGCATCACTTGATCCCACTCTGTGCTAATATATTGTTTGCACAGTGTCCAAACAGCAGTGAAAATGGGAATTTTGAATAACAGTTTTCACAGTTGGTTCACTGTATGTGTCCTTATGTCCCAGAGCTGACACTGGACTGGATTACTAGGAAATACAAATCAAATACTGGAGTCTACATCAATTCTGCAATATCTCTCTCCAATTCTAGGAATTACAAGCACTTTGGAAAAGGTATATGCCAGAATTTACAAACGCAAAACAAATCACATGTTTGGGTGGTTGTTGGTTATATTTTTTTGGTTGTTTGTTTTTTCCATTCTTGACCTTCTTCTTCTACTTTGCACTTTTGTATAAACTTTCAAAACTGCTGTAGTGCTTATTTTCATGTTAAATAAGAATAATATTTTCCAGAAAGCTAAAAAAAGACTACTTTTGAAACACTTGATAAGGAAAAGGCAAATGTGCTAATTTACAGTTATCATCACTAGCTGTTACATGACTCTCAGGACAAATCCCCTTTCCTAGGTCATCTTGTATGAAATAATGACTTCTATAGAAAGCCAGACAGAATTTACCATCTCTGTCTCTTTTGTGTTTGGCCTTTTTTTTTCCAACAAGAATTTTAGATAACTCAGATCTCCAGGTTACTTTCCATTTTGACCTTAGAGCAATGAAAAAGGACCACTTTCTAATCTATCCAAGCTAATACCATATGTCTAGAGAACAATACGAAGAGTTGGAAGGGCTGTTGCTGTTAATATTTATGATCAGTTCAGCCTTCTTTTTCCATTTATAAATGATTTGTAAGAGGATCACAATTCCTCCAGATATATAGATTACTAAACATCACAAGGAGTTGTCAAGCCCATGCTAGAATTGATTTCAAGCAGCTCTCCGAGTATTTTCCTACTGCTGGTATGTCATTCATCATCAAAATTGTATGAAACTCTGTTGTTCCATGAGATGACAACAATTTAAATTAGAACAAAATGAAAATTAATAGCAGAAGTTATTTTTGATAGACATTAATGTTTGGATTAATAATGCCTAATTAAAAAAAAAATTATATATGAAACTCCATTAACTGCCAAGAAGCTAATGTTAATTGCAAAATCTGCCACTGGTTCCCATTTTGTACAGACAGTTGTTCCTTCTAGACTTCATCTTTAGGGATTATGGTTAGAAACTGCATACCAGTACCACAGTTTTATTGGCTAATATCTGTAGAGCAGCCTGGGAGTCACCACTCTTAATCCTTTCCACTTGGTATGACTGCAGATCCCAAAGGAAACTAACAGTGGGTTTTATTTTCTTTGAAATTGCTCCCAGAGGAACATGTGAAGAGCATGAATTATTGGATGTTTCCTTATGTCTTTGATTATATGCAGTTGTTCAATACCAGTATGATTGCAAGCCTATGGTGCCATACAATTTGTGAAGTGATTTTCAGTGTCCAAATTCATAAAAAAGACTAATTATACAGAGAAGCTTTATAGGCACCGTATAGACTGAGTAATCTAATAGCTATCCACCTCTACCCAAAATGCCTATGGACTTTTCATTAAATATGGTAAATTCTCTTTGCATTTTAATACAGTTCAGTAACATCTGCTCATTCCTCCTCGTACATTACTCCATAACAATTGATTCAGTATCACAAGTCAGTAGTCCTTTAAGTTTTTGCTGTGTAATGCAATTGTTTCTTTAAATGCAAAGACTCAATTTTGACATATATTTTTAAATGTATGAAGGCAAAGAGATAAGCAAGAGAGATACTGTACAGACCTGCAGTCAATTAAAGCAAGTAGTTTATTTTAGTACCTTCTTTATGTAAGTTTTATCCTTAGATAACCTTGCCAGAAGATATGAGTAATGTTTGCATGAATTGCCATGAGACTGCCATTCATTCCAGCTGAGTTTTCATGTACTGATGTGTCCCAGTAACTAAAAATTAGCACATGCAATTCAAAAGAGATCTCCCTTGCTTTATGGCTACTTTATTACACCTAATGACTCTTTTCACTCTTGAGGACATATTTCTCTATATATTTCACAGTAAAAAAGTGCTGTGAAAAGTTATGCTGGTTGGTTGCACAAGAGTCAGGTCTGGTAGCCACCATCATTTGCATTTATTTTATTTAATATGTACTGCTTGGATATTTCAGGTCATTAAAAGGTCTTGAAAACAAGACTCCTCAAAAGAACCTTCAGTGAAAACACTTCACTATTATTTCCAGAAGTACTCAGGCAGATCCATACTGCAGAGTAAGGAGCATTGGTGCATTCCTCCTGGTTGCTGTAACACCCTATGGGATACATTTTCCTGAGTTACAAAAGCACAGAAACTTTATGACTGTAGGTCCTCAAAGGCCCACAGAAATTACCATAATTTATCTCATATTTGCATTTGAAAATCCCCTTTAGCATGTCACCACTTAAGACTTAATTAAAGCTAGGTATTATAGACAGTATTGAGGGACAATAAGACTTCTTTCACTGACACAGAGGTCTGAACTACTGTTCCTTGCAACAGTCCAACCTCAATATCATCTGCTCAAATACTATTTCTGCTTTCTGACTACCACACATTTCTCACTGGTTCTGCTGGTCACACCTTTGAAAAGGATCACAGGAAACACTAGTATCCTGCTGTTAGAAAAACTGTATTGTACAATGGACTCTCCCACTGAGCCAAGATGTTAAACCGATATTTGTCTTTGCCAGTCCCAGATTCTGCCTGGAAATGAAGAACCAAAAGGATATTTTAAGAGCAGATTTTTTTCTATTGCATTAGCTGCACCAACATTAAAGGCCCAAGGGAAGACCAAGAGAATCAACTAGCAAGACAGAGCTGACAAATATATATATATAGGCACTGAGGCTGAGTATCTTTAGAGTCAAAGTCAGAGGCAAGAAAACACCCCTAAAGGAAATCTGATTAGTCTCTGCTTTTATCCTGTGGGTTTTGTTTTTTTCTGATTTTTTTTTTTTCCTGGTAAAATATTAAACATAACCTTGTTTGGTTGGTTTTTTTTAATTCCTACTTGCTCCCAGCTATTGCTTGCCCCACTTGCTCATGTGATCTTTTTTAAGACAAATGTAGATATTTGAAATCAGAATCATGCCTATCTGAGTATTTGTACAGCATCTAGTGTAAGTGGTACTGTTGCTGTGCTAGGATTTTACACCAGTAATACCATGCACTTTAAATGCTCTGTTGCAACCTCTTCACAGAAATTACACAAGGCAACAGATGTATCACACCATCTGTGAGCAATACATTTGCTGAAATATATATACTTAAGTTAAAAAAGGGAATACGCAAACTTGCTCATGTTGTAAGACTAAGTTAACCAAACACTACTATTTAGTCACATGCTTAACTCTGTGCACACAAGAAACCTCCTTGTCTTACCTGTGAATCTGTTATGATAGGATAGCATTCCCTGCTAAAGTATCTTTTTCCTGAGATGCTCCTAGGGAGTCATACCTCGTTATTGGTCACTTTAGGAGGAAAGAGCTGTATCATGTGAGAAGATGTGCACATAAAGATCACTATAGGGTGCTTACTCCTAACTTTTTTCTTCCATAATATTCTCAAACAATTCCATCAATAAGATGCTTGCTCTTGCTTACTACTTTTTTCTCTTCGTGGTAGCAAACACTGGTATTACTATGACCTACAAAGGGAAATTGTTTGAGCTGCAGTGGGACCATAACTCAGCCTAGTACTAGGCAAGACAGACAATGCCACCTACTTAGAAATCTACCTACATGAACATAGATGAAAAATTCTGGAGTACATTGTTTTTCAGACAGGAGGGAAGATGATCAATGAAGATATTATAATGACCAACAGCAAAATAAACTTAACTGCCTGCTAAGATACCTGCTCTCTGTGACTAAAGACATTTTGTGCTGCTCTTGCTCATTTTCACAGCATTCTTTCAGAGACAGGGTCTATATACATGGCCACAGCCTGTATGTATATCAGCATCTTTATCTATCTTACACACACACAAACAAAACCTCCCCTGAAGTGATAAACTTCTGAAATCATCCCCAAAAGGCACAATCAGACCAAATAATAAAAACGGAGATAACAGACTGAGTAGAGAGCTGAAAAAAGTCTTCCTTACATGAGCTGAAGAACACCTGGTTTAACACAGATTAAATGCAACTCTAAAAAGGCTACAGTTTCATAAATATCCCAGAATAATATAGATGCTATATCTATTAAGAGGATTTTCATGGTTTTGTCTCTCTGCAGTATTTTTGGGGTAACGGGGAAGGAGGAAGGAATAGCAAAAAGAATGGGAGTGTTCAAGTAAAATAAAAACAAAGTAGAAGATTTTACTAAATTTGTGCCATTGGCAGTAATGCAGACACCTTCTGATGAGCACTTGGATTTCAGTCAGAGTGTTAGATTTCCATCGTACGTGATGTATCCTCAGAGGCCTGTCAAAGAGCTTTAAGAATAAACAAGACAAGAAGTAAAATGTATACATGAAACCACTTTGAATACATTTGCATATACAACTATAGGCCTTTGCTAACTCTGTGTACACATACGGTCCACATGCACAGATATGTCCATTATTTAATGACTGTCCCTCTCAAAGTTTTTCTGGAGTATTATCTCTTCAAACCATTTAGAGACATAAATCTTTCCAATATGTCAAGAAGCTTTTAAAAAAACTAAACTATTTCAATAACAACTTATGCCTTAACTTCTCAAATGTGTATTTTTCTTAATTACTTTTTTTATTATTAGCTGAAACACATCTGAGTCTGACAAAGGATGTTAAGTCTTACAGCCTGACTTAGCAGTGTCAGTTTTTATTTAACCTCAAGGTTAACAGAGAAACCAAAGTGGTAGAGTTTTCCCCACACACACTGTAATAACGATAGGCACAAAATGATGAAGAGTCTGAAGTTGGCCACATCATTTGTTCATTGTTCTTCACTGAACAAGACTGAGGTGCTCAGAAGCCCGTATTTTCTGTTGAAAATCTTTCCGGACATACAGTAGTTTTTACTCTCACGAGTTCTTACCCACTGCTTCCCTTGGCAATGTCTTATTAATTGATCGAATTTGTGGGATCCAAATGTTTCTCCCTATTAATACTACTGAAAAATTCATGAGGTGTAATGCTTTCTATTTAAGCACTAAAGACAGAAAGCCATCACCGCCACAATCACACTTTATATAGCACCATATACATACTTTTTAAAGCTTGGCCTCTTGTACAAGAAGGAAGAATATTAACACAGACAGAAAGAGGAAGGTTAAAGACAAATCTCTCAGTGAACCCCATGAGCAGGCTATAGATAGAGTTTATGTGGTAAAATACTGGTCTTCTATCTTTCTCCTAAAAAGGATACAGAGTCTGTAAGCACACCAGTTTCTTATACTTTTATTCCTTAGATCACATAAAGTTTTCCCTCTTAGTCTTCTCAGAGCTTACTTTGTCTCAACAAGGTCAACCAACTTTAGGTTATATCTAACACTCAGTTTTAGTTGGTCTTAAGTAAGTTAGAGAATCTGGTTGCAGAGAGGAAGTCCTGAGTGTCCATGCCAGAGTAAACACCTGTCTTTCCCTGTGCTTATGCAAAATACCTCAGGCAACCTAAGACTGTATTTCTGGTTTTTTCACGTTTCTTTCTATATAGCTTTGAAACACCTCATACATTTCTTCCTTCCAAGAATAACTGTGATTCCATTATATTTAATAAAAACAGAGCACTTTTGTATTACTGTATTTCTTTCACAGAATGCTTGTGTGTATATATATATCTTGGATGGTATACAGTTTTAAATTCATCTATTATTAGACAATCTCTAATCTACTTGAATGAGCCTTTTATTCCCTGCTCTTTAATTGCAAGTATTTTCTGTTAAAATATCTAATGATCGTTGTTATTTATTTAGCAAGAGCTGAGTCCTCTCAATAATACAGACCACATCTTCAGACAGTTTCAATTTGGCCTACTTGCACAGGAGTCTGCAGAACCACACTGGTTATTTTGTCTTTCCTAAGTGGATTGCTCTTATAATTGTTAAAATATATTTCTAATTTGCAAGGACCATGCACATATATATTTTTTTCCACAGAGGCTTTTTGATTCCTAATCAATGACTTGCTAATGCTCAGATGAGCAGGTGTGTACTGCGTTACATACTGTACCCTGTAAACATAGCCGTCCACTTAATGAAACTCCAGGTTGGACTTTGTGTAACTAGAGAGTTGACTTTTTTTATTTAAAATGCAGTTAGCAAAGGCTACTCACAGATGGGCTATGCAGCTGTTTGTGCTCTAGAGAAGTTAGTTTCTCACTTGCCAAAGGTATAAAATCTAACAATCTACACGTTCCTTTTCATATTTCGTTTAATGTAAAAATTATACTGAATTTCATTATTGGGCAACACTTCATATAGTGTTATAAAGTTTTTCATATTCAAATTGGTGAACACACCATAAAGCATGTGTTCTAATAGTTTTGGATCCATGGCAGATGTTTATAGGCGATACAATTTGGCTTTAGAGTGAAGTGGGGCCTCCAAGCACAGAACTGCCTGGAATAAACAAGCAATGTCCCTGACAAACACCAGAGGGAAACAGAGAGACAGTTCCAAGTACAGTGTTGAACACTAATTGGGAGTGACAAATAGGTTTGGTGGGTTATGTGAACTGATAAGTTTAAATTCATCACATTTAAACTATAAATAATTGAAGGTTGAGTACTTAGACTGGCAGGCAGGCAGGGAGGTATGCAAATGACAACTATAATTTATTAGAATAAAAATACTTTTATATTGTGCATTTGCATGATTCTTCATGACTCAACTTTAATGTTCTAAGAATACGTGTGATCTGTCCTTGCATTTCAGATACTGGAAGTGTGGAAGAAGTTCTATTCTAGAATACCAAGCTTTCTGGAGTTCATAAATAAGTTTTTAAGAACATGAATTTTAAACAATTTCAAAGCTACATGATTCACTTATGCTCTCAAATAGATAAATTACAAAAACTATTTTCTAAAGTTTTGCCAGAGCTAATTAGCTGAAGGTTATTTTTACCTAATTTCTCCCTAAACATCTGTCTCAAGACAGTAATATCAATCTAAATAAAAAAGTTATTTTCTCATGGTCACATATATGAAAGTCAGTTTAGGAGACACAAGAGGGCAAGTGGCCTTCTGTACTAAAACACTCCTTAGGAAAAAGGGTAATCTGGAATTTGAAACCAAAGAGATATCTTTTCCTGTTACCATTTTCTATTGATTTTAACTAGCTCATTTAAGAAAATGTAGGGATTACATGCTTACAGTAATTTGGTTTTTTACTACTATACATTTTTAGGAAATGCCTTGCCTTTCCTTCAGTCCTTTGTACCACAAAAGATGGCTAGCATGTTATTTTTGTAAAGCCACATGTCTTTTCCAAGCCATGCTCATGTCCAAGTCTTTTATTTACAGAATTTTCCAGTTTACAGCTGACATAAAGGATTCATCAGGTCATAGTATGCTATAATGAAGTAATGAAATATTCCCTCATGTAAAAAAAAATGAAGGTTTTAAGTGTATACGCCTTGGTATATATGTGTGTGCACTGCCTGCAGTGAAGATCTCACTCCCTAGAATTTTTCACTTAACAGTCCTTGATCTACATTTTCACCCTCCAGTGTCATTCACTGGTGCCTTCAATACCCATGCCATTCTTGATTCAGTCCATTCTGTTGTAGTCTCATCTGTTGTATTTCAGTCACAATGACCGAGAAGATAGAAACTTAGGACAGTTTTTTGGTTAACATTTTTATCCTTGGCTGACATGCTAGATCTTTCCTATAGTATCCCAAGGTCTTCAAATCAAGAATCAATCAACTAAATCCATCCTAAACACTACAGAATGCCCAGGCTTTGTGAACATGCCACCCGGAGGAATCGAAAATCCAATATAATTAAATCTGCCAAGATGGAGCATGGTGAATGATCCCCATTTCAAATTCATCCACATAAATTCATACATGGCATATTGATTGTACATATTCTTTTTCTGTATTCAAAACATTTCTCTAGACTTCATGACCTAAAACTGTCTTCCTAAATTTAGCTGGAAGAATTGCAAAAGTAAATGATAATGTATGTGTCACAACATTAAACACAAGCATCCTTTTAAGTGCAAATTTTTGGTTAGTGTGCATTCAAACATTAAAAAATATGAAAATAAATAACCATGGTGCAACAGATTCTGTCTTCCTATCAGTCAGAATATGGCATGTGATTTTTTCTACACTGTACAAGTCCTGTCTACAATTAGAAGAGACTAGCTGGCACATGACAATTGCAGCAGAACTGACAGCTTGTGCTGACCTCTAAGATTACACTGCTGTTGAACAGATATGCAGCAAGAGCTTCTAAAATGCACCTTAAGAAAAAAAAAATCAATAAAGAGCAAAAAAAGAAAAATCAACATCCATGGGAGGATAAACAGCTTATAAGATTTGTTCTTAGTTGATTCTCCTTGATTCTTTCATATTGTCTACAATAACAAATTGTATGAACAGCTGTTCTCTGGTTTATAATCCTAGAGGAGACTGAGGCACTTAAAGATATGTACTGCAATGAAAAGTGACTGTTACCACAGGAAAGAATGCCAGCTTTCACCAGTAAAGCCCCAATAACTGGCTGCTTATATACTGTTTCTTGTTAATTGAACAGAAAAAAACACATTAGTTTAAGCCAAGAGTGCTTCATCTTTCCAACTAGGTGGAATGTTTCTTACACAGTTTCTTATACATATATAGGAAGTGTTGTACATGATGCCACATCAAGCTTCAATCCTGGACCTACTGTATATGCAGTAAACCTCATTCATTATGAGGGAGTGTGAGGAAGTTGTGGGGCAGGATATGGAGCAATTCACAGAATGTTTGGGGTTGGAAGGGACCTCGAAAGATCATCTAGTCCAACTGCCCTGACAGGGCAGGATCACCTAGAGTAGGTCACACAGGAGCGCGTCCAGGTGGGTTTGGAATGTCTCTAGAGAGGGAGACTCCACGACCTCCCTGGGCAGCCTGTTCCAGAGCTCTGTCACCCTTACTGTGAAAATGTTTCTCTCATTGCCCTTGTCCTGGTGTACCACCTTTCCTAGGGGTACACCATAAATGGGAAAAAGATGTGCTGAGGGCCAAATTATTTTTTTTTTCCTGAATCGTATTTTGCCTAAGAGCTGCAAATCATTTCATTTCTATTCCAACCTCAAACTGGCTTTGTTGTGGAAGACAAACTTATGCTGAAGTAATTCAATTTTTTGAAAAGGTACCTAAAGTTGACCATTTAGGTGTCACTTAGATTCTCAAAATAACCCACTTGAAAGTCAACATAATAACTTCACTGTCTAATATTTCTAAAAGTCATTATGACCTCTTGCCATAGCATTGCAAATTAACTCCATCTCCAGAAAAGGTGTCTCAATAGAGGATACAACCACTGCAGGATCCCCATCCTGGAGGGGTTGTTCGGATGCATCAGAGATTTGAATCCTATAGAGGACAGTAAGCATAAATGGAGTGTATTCTAGCACTTGCATTCAATGCAAATCCAAATCCCCTTGTCAAATCAGCGAGACTTTGATTTGGAGCTCAGTTTCTGACTACAGGATTGCAATCTGCTTTGAAGACAAAGATTATTTGCAGGCTCTTTCATACTGTTACCAAAATTGGAATAGATAATTAAATTCAATAAACAAATGGCTGGTACTTATCTTGAGCAGATGAAAATACTTGTTGAAGACAAGCATTATCAAATTGTTGGCAAAAATTAATATTGGTCTAAAATCCCTGAGGGAAAGAGGGGAAAAAATCATTGCATGAAAAGGACAGGACTACTTCCACCAACTTGTAAGAACACCAGAATAAGAAAACCAGAATCAGCAGTAGAAAAATTTTGTTAACAAGCTTCTTTTTATCAGTGGTTCTTTGTGTGTTCAGAACTAATACTCTAGTCTTCCTAAGAGCCACAAAAACAAGTATTCAATGGCTACACCTCAGGGTGACTAAATTCTTGACAGAATAAACAAATACTGTTCAGAAAAAGCAAGCACAATTTTAGGAAGTAAAGGCTCTGCGAGACTTTTCTGCTGGAAAGACAGATTTACATGCAGTCAGGAGTTCTGCAGAATTCTGTGTACATTTGTACGTCAGTTCACTGAAGTGCAGTGTGAAATAGCAAATTCACAGCATGATCTAGCTTTGGACAGGACATTTATGAGACTGATACAGTCCAAAAACTTGTTCATCAGTGGCCGAATGTCAAGTCTAGCTCTGAATTTTCCCCAGGATTTGCAAATCATGATAATGGTTAAATTAACATCATGGAAAAATTATTTTGTAAATCAGCACACTTTCTGAACCCCTCTTCAAGATAACTTATGTCTAAGTGCTTCATACCAGACATCAGTTTTGATGTCCAGAAGAAACTGGGTGGATCTTAAGTACCTCATAATGAGGTAAGGTATTCCAGGTCCAAACTGTGAAATCTAAAAACTCCATTCAGATGCAGTCTAGTCTCTAGACAAAAGAGTCTCCATCTCAGGCTAACATCTGAACATGAAGTTTTCAAATATTTGAAATTGACTGTACACCAAAATTCCCTAGGCATCTATATGTTTGATTATGGAGCATTCCTTATGTACCAAGCTTAATAGGACCAAAGAACATCAGCATTTTTCCCCATGAAAGGTATTTTGGGGTTGATAAAATAAGTACTCACTGATCTGTCATACCTGCAAGTCTCATCAGAAGCCCCATTCTCGGAGCTCATCTATGAAATCAGACTCCACGGGGTGGATGGAGGGTAAACCAGCTGCACTAATATCCCTTTTTACACCAAAGGGTGAGCTGCCGGAGTATTCACTGTGGAAATTATCTAGAATAAAACCTTGGTTACTAATCCAAAATACTATGGAATGCATTGAACTTAGCCATACGGAATTGTGCCAACTAAAATGCATTTTGCTGAGAACCCTATTGCTTATGCTCCTTACTATAGAGGCAGATAAGATACTTAACAGTATTTCATCCACATATACAGTCAGAAAAATATGAAAAATATTTTTATTTTTGCTTTGTTTTTTCTTTCTATCTGCACTTGAAAGTTGTTAACATTTTGCATTCTGTTAATTTTTATCGATTGTTTCTGTAAGGAACCTCACCATTTTTGGAAAAAAAAAAAAAAGTTGATTTAAAATATCAAAATAAAGAGGCTGTCAGCACATTGACCTTACATCTGCTTACATAAGTATATCTGTCCCTCTTCATCTCAGCACTCTGTAGTGAGCCTGATGCTAACATATAAACACGCCTGTTCAATTCATTTGTGATGCATACCTCTGCACAGGGAAACAAAAACTATTGCAAAATAAGGATGTCCCCATCTGGTCCAATAGCTTTCAGTGACAGTGACTAGCACTGGATGCCTTGGAGGCACAAGCTGAACCTCCTGACACTCCAGAATACTATGCTACTAGGCATAGGTCTTCTAACCTAAGTAGCTATAGGTTTCATTCTGTGTAAACACATGAAGAACTTAGACTACTTAATCCAGGAACATTTACAATGCATTTCATTGTTTGTTCCTCATTCTTAACCAGGAAAAATAATATCTCACACACACATACAAGAAAAATAAATAAAGGTGAGTACAAAAAAAGGCTGTCTCCATTTTATCTCTTTGAATTATAAGTAAATTCCTGGCTTTAACCTTTACCATTACCTAGATATACTCCTTAGCTACAGTACTTTGTTATTGAAGCTGGATAATCAGTGTGAAATCAGACAGTCTGGTCTGAGAGCCATATTCTTCACAAATATTACAAATGTCTTCATTGAAAATACTGACCAAATACTTATGTGTAACATCAAAATAAAAATACAAATGAATCAATGTTAATAGCATTAAAACTGGGCCATCTTGAACTGAGTGCTGCGTTGTCCTCCATGTGGTTACATGCTTGAGGCTTATAAACATCATAATCATAGAAGCATGCTTCTAGAGGGAATAGAAACTGCCCCAGGTAACCATGCCTCTGTTAAACCGAGATGATCTGGACCTCACTAGTAAATAGGCCGCAACTATTACAAGCTAAAGAAATTAGGATAGGGTAAGGTAACACCAGAAAGTAACAGCTTCAACACTTTGCAAACCAAGAGAAATGTGTGCACTCCCGGGGAGGTTTTCAAGGACACACAACAAAATTTGTTACCTGTAACAAAATTCTGCTTCTGTTTGTGTTTCAGCAGGCACCACACTGCAGGACTGCCAGCAACATGCTATTTCTCTTTCCTTAGCCATGAGAGGATGTAACTATCATCTTTTTTTTTTTCTAGAATTAGGCCTCCATGAAGTACTTTCTTACTGCAAACAGTGAAAATGATCTTAGAGAATCCTAAGAGAATCCAGCAAAACAAGTGGAAGAGATATTCCCATTGCAGCAAGGCGTGTGTATTACTTCCCTACAGGCCAGTACATTTTGACAGCAGCTTCTCCTTTCAAATTCTCATCCCAGGTCTGATCTGCTACTCACTAATTACCTGTCTTCTTTCTTGGCTCCATGTGTTCCCTATCTCAAAATGTGAGGTTACTGCTTCCCTTTTTTGCTATTTTAGAATAGTCTATTCTCTGAGTGCACAGGATACTCTTCTGCACTGCAAGAAGGCAAGTAAGAGTCAGGCAAGACATTAGTAAAAATTTCCAGCAGTAAAAAGAGTGAAGCACTGATATAAAAGCAAGGGGAGAGCAGGGTCTACTTAAAGTAGTGGTTCTGTTCTTCTGTTAAGCCATAATGAACTACAAGTGGAAATCAAGAATTACTTTACTGAACTCAGATAGTTTAAAAGTGCTATATTATCTGTAAGGATAATTCAGCCCTAATTTAGGTAAGGTGTAATTTTATTATGCTTTTAATATATCACTAGACTATTACCATAGCCAAAATTACTTGGGCTGTCAGTACTAAGGGAAAAGCCACCTCGTACATGCAGCATATGGTCCAGTTAATTGATGGAACTCTACCATCCCCAAGGACACACTTGCTACTGATGTATTCACTGCGTGTTGAGACTCCAGTCCTAGATGCAGTAATGGAAATATCCAACACATCTGGGTACCAACATCTATAAGACTGAAAGGAAGTACTTTGCAGGTATGGAAAAAACCCAGAAAAAAACTGCCTGAAGATCTTCTGTGTAGTAGTCTCATCTATTTTAAGCTATAACAGTGGGAAAAACAAGGAGGGAAAAAATGTTCCCAGGAAGCAAGCAATATTTTCTGAGTCGTATTGGCTTTTTATTGTGCATGTTCCTGTAAGAATCTTAGGTAATAAAATCCTCTATTTGCCCCAAGAATAGAATACAGGCCCAATTTACATATACATTGTTCTAGATTTATGCTTGTGTATCTCCTTTGCTATATGAACATTTTTTTCTACAAATAAATTAATGGTGAGCTTATTCAGGACCAAAATAGGCAAACACAGCTTATTCTTTTAACCTAGTTACAGAAGATTTAGGAGTAAGTGCTTCTTTAGAGGTCCACAGTTGTTTAAGCCTTGTCATCACTACTTATTGCCAGGCTAAACAGGTAATTCATTTTTACTTACCCCATGAGATTGGTTTGATAGTTATCACCACAGAGCAGATTTGAACTGATAACACAATCTTGCAGAAGAAGCATGAATCTACTCCACAAAATATGATGGAAGGGTAAATAAATACAATGAGTTTGACACTTTCTAATACTGAACTAAAACCACAGTATTTCCAGATACAGGAATTGTACTGGAAGAGCTTAGTACATCACCTGCAAGGTCAGCAATTCCAGTGTGGTTATTACTCTGCTTAACCAAAAGTAAGACCATGAATATGGATTTATTACATCCCAAATATGCATTCATATCCTGGACAGCCAGGATCTGAGAAATGACTTCCTGAGCTCAAAATTTATCACTGACCAAGTTCTCTATCATCCTAAAAAAAATGCTGTGTATTCTTTCAGTGACAAAGATTTATTCCTATTTTCTTAGGTTCATCTCCTAATGAATTTTCTAAATACTGTTTTTCAGCTAAGTTGCTTCAGATTTTCTAACTTGCCCATTTTTGGCATATGTGTCCCAGCTTTACTCCTTCAACTGACCCAAAGAAATTTCAGAAAGCATTTGCTAACTAGACAAGTTGACTGGACTGCAGAGAAAACTCTCATAAAAACTGACTCTAGAAGCAGAAACAACAGAGGTTTATTTTTAGTGTCTTACCATGTGCAGCAATATAGACAAAGCATGATTAATAATAAGCTTTCTACACAGATGCATAAATGCTGTGATCCTCATTTAATGCCATCAACTTTGAAAATAAATAAACTTAATGAATAAACAGTCAACATACCCATTCTCATAAACCTGCATAAAGCAATCAAATTATCCAACATACACTTGTCACTTCTAACACTTTCATGGTTTTACTTATAAAACCTCTGCAAAATAGAATGCATTTAGAAATACAGTTCAGATAGAGCTTACTAACTTCATGAATGTTGGTATTACCAGAATTATTCTTTGTAAGACCTCTACACTACAAATCTTTCACACTAGCAAATGCAGTTACCAAGATGAAGGTCAGTACGCTTGAAGAACCTGTACTACTTGCTCTCCAGGGAGAGATTTGTACTAAACTACCTCACTACTCAGTGATGGTTGATGCAAGATCATTGTATGGTGTATATATCCCATTAAAGCTTGAGGTTTATTTGTAACTGTTACACTAACTTCTAAAATGATCATTTGATCTTTCTTTAAGGTCTCAGCTTTGTTTTGCTTTGGGGTTGGTTTTTTTGCTTGCTTCTGTAGATTGTTTTGTTTTGTTTTTCTTAAGGTGGAGGGGGGCTACTTTGGCATCCTACTAGTGGAGAGTTAATTACTTGATAGTTTAAACACCTAGATTCTGGTGTCCAGACTTAATTGATAGATACTGTCAAGGAACACAGAGGGGAATATTAAATATAATTGTAGAAAATTAGTATGCCTGAAGAAAAGGAAAGGAGACATAAGGAGACATAAGCAAAGCTCTTTTTTCACCATACAAAGGTTAGGATGTTTTTCACTGTGCTCATTGAAACACAGGAGATGCTTCTGACACCTGTTGCTACAACAAAGATAAGCAAGGGCAGAACTGTGAAAAGCTCAGCTTGATTTCTCAGCAGGGTAAATTAGCCACAGTAGTGTTTTAAGTAACTACACTACTTTCAGGACCTGAGTTAATTCTGATATTGCATTCTACATTTTGCTGCGTTATCATATCTGAAAAGTCAGAGTAATGGAATTACTGACACACCTAACTTCAGACATATTTGGGAAACTGTATCCTTATAAGCCATACAATTACCACTATCAGTGGCCCACTTGTCATAACTAAAAATTAATATACTTTGATGTGTTTGTATTCTGGCTACATTTGTAGACACCTAAAATTTAGAGCATATAGAACAAAAAATAAAATGCCTGGGAACAGAAGCAGTTTGCCAAGAAGACCTGAGTTCCAAAGTGTGCTAGCTCACATCTTGCATTCTATCTTATGGCTTCAATTTCTTCATAGAGAATTTAAAATCAGAAGTAAATGCACAGAAGGCAGCAGAACAATACAAGGGGAAAAACAAAGCAAGTGAAAAGAGAATCCAGGATCCTCAGCCTGACCTTTACAACACCATAAGCACTTCTTTTTATATCTCAGGGAAAAAAATAGCAGAGGCCATTAGGGATGCAGCCCTGTTCTAATAGAAACTGAACTCTAGCACATAAATATAGCCAGAAAAAGGAGAGTTAGGAAATAAGGATTAAAGAAACATTTTTACCCTTTTGCTTAAAAAAAATATTGAAGAAAATATGGTTTCCATTACATCCATATCCTATTTCTGACATGCACTTAATGGGCAAATAACAGAAAAACTTTAAATGTGAACTTGCTTGATTAGAATTTTGGAAGAGTATCATGGGAGCCCCTTTTCCCCCACTGATTCCACAACATCTGCCATTTCTTTTCTACCTGGGGCAAAGCAAGTAAAAGCCTCCGATCATGCACAGAAAGATCACAAGCTACACAGAACTGTCTGCCCAGACAAAGTTTCCTGTTTGGGTGTTCTACCATTTTTTCCAGCAGCAGCAACCTGAAGAAGACAGCCTATGCATCAACAGCCGCTGTTAATGTTGCCAGTGGCAAGCAGTCAAGTTTTAGCTTGAGATGGATAAGAAAAAAAAATAAAATCTCAGGCTGGAGATAGAAGGAATCTAAAATGGCCCTTCCTAGTTTTGATCAAAGAAAGATTGTTCAATGTGTTGACACATAGGCAGAAATTTAGCCTTCCATAGAGGTAAGAGGCTAAGACAAATGATCATCCTTTTTGCTGTCAGATTTCTCTCATTGCTTTGTAAAAACAAAACACAATTTTCTAGAGGTATGTCCAGTATTTCACTTAGCATTATTTGACTATGACAAGAAGAATGTCTGATCCAATTATTCTATTGATCCTACTCTAATTGTTTCATTCTTCTTTCTTTTAACAATTATGCTCGTTTCTCCCTCAGTCTTTTCAAAATGAATTAATCACCATTAAACATGTTTTAGTTGCATCTAATATTACTTATCCCCACATCTCTATACTCATACTGCTAATTCCCACTTCATATTTTTCAGGAAAATATCTATCTTTATGTCTTTTCTTCTCAGACTACCAAGGCTGCAGGTTAAAAATCATATAAATTCTGGCCTTAGCTACAGATTTCAGAAAAGTAGTCTAAAAATAACTTCAATCTTTATAAAACTGTTTTCTAAAGAGAAAGGTGCTACACTTAAATTTGTGGAATGCATTGCTGTAAAATATAATTATTAAGTGGTGAAAGGATACCTAATAATTATTCAGTTAGCAGACAGCAATTAATCATATAAGCAGAGTATATTTTGCACATTAAACACGAAGCACAGTCTTGCTTCATCCAGAGTTCAAGTTCAAGATGCAAATTTATATCCATGCTTCAAAATTCCCCAAATCTCTATGCACTTCATAATGAAGTGTTAATATGCATAGCACGAACGAGCTGGCACTCTATGGCTCATCTGGAGGATGCTGTTCCCTGTATGACTGCTTGGAGAGTTTATTTCTACAGAACAATTGTTGAGGGTGGCAGTGGAGAGTAGACTAAAAGCACACAATAGTTTTCCAGTGTCTAGAATTTTGTTGAATTTTTGCTTTATCATTTCTCAGGTTATCACCTCTCAGACTTGGTCTCTCCTTCTGGGGAACTTTAAAGAAAGTTTCAGGGAGAACTGCTCCACCTTTTACAAGAATGATGCTAAGGAAAAATAGGTAACTGCCAATTACCAAGAATATTCTATGTATGAACTGAAGAGGTCTCAGACTAGGGGAAAAAATACCTACAAGGGAAAAAAAAAAAAAAACCACACTAACACTTGCCTCTTCCTGCCAAGGAAAATTGCACCAAGCTTTGATCCAAACTGAACTCTCCATAAATTACCATCAAATCTTATGACACATGTAGTCCTGCTTTTGACCCAAAGGGTTTTCATATATTAACTGTGATTTGCAAAGCTGCTCAGGAATTTTCTGATTGCCTTTTATTACAAGTCTGTATTAGAAAAGTTGGTTTGCCAGTTTCAGCACAGAATGGCTCACCATGATGCAAGAAAGGCCACAGCTGACTCACAGTTTCTCTTACAACAGTCAGCATCGTAATGGCTATTAAGAAACTCAGGATGAAAAAGCCCTTGGTATAAAACCAGGGCCACCTTCACATCTTGTCCTATTAATATTGACTGAACACAGAGGAGAAAACATTTAACAAGAGATTCTGTGGGGTATCTCCAGTTTCAGAACAGATAACCTCAACCTGTCTCCAGAGCATGCACCAGCCCTAGTGCTCCTGTAGCCATGCAATGGGCAGAATCGGATCTAGAACTTGACCAGATATTACAGCTTTCCCTCATATTTACACCTTTTAAAGAGTCAGGTTGGCATATCTGACTTCTAGACTGAGGACTCCTGTATTACAAGAAAATGCAGCACCTTCTAAGCTTGACTTTCAAGTGCAAAATGCAACATACAACTTTAGAGCAGTCACACAATATAAAGCAACTTGCAGTGTTCTCCATCGTTTGAAATTTAAAGAGAATATTCTGTTTGCAGAGTCCAATAGACTCCTATATATTTCTTTTATTTTGGTGGAAACCAGGATCTGATCTTAAAAGTCTGGGGTATTCACTGACTACAAAATAAGAGTGCTGATTTAAGGTGTAGGCAAAGGGGGAAACAGGTTCCAAGGGGAACATGAAATTTGATGTAGAGGGGTCTGAACTATTAGACTTTCACAGTCTGACTAGTAGGGTCTGTTGCACAAATGCACACTCCTAAAATCTGAGGAAATTGGTACACCTGCACTGTCCCACTCTGCACGTGTAGAAGTCATAAAAATATCATTAAGAATGTATTGCTTAATATCCCAAGAAGCTTTTCCAATACAGTAGCATCTGATTGACTGATATGGCAAAAAAGCACAGACAGCCTGAGGAGATCAGGCAGGCAATGGCACATGCATGATTACACCATCCATTTCTGCCAGTTATTTTTCCTCTGTGTTTATTGCAGTTGCTTCTCATTTATAAATGAATGGCAATATATTTCATCATTTTAAATTAAATTGGGTGAATTTTAGTACTCATGCATCTCAAAGACAAATTGCAGCAGCTAGAGCTGCAGAATAAGAAAATAATACTAATGGTCTTAAATTATCCTGTAAAAAAACCCCAGAGATGTCACTCTCTGAGAACAGCTTCTGTGGAAACTGTCATAAAGAGAATGGAGGAAGAATTAAACACTGTAACAAGTGCTTTTATTTCAAAGAATTAAAATTGAGTGTTAGTGGTTCTTCTTCAATGTTGAAAGTGTGAATTTCAACATTTTTTATTACTCTGAACATCTAAATAATAGATTCACAATCTTACGGCTTTTTGCTCTGGTGTACATTCCTAATTATTTCACTGGAAAGCATAAATAACTGTATTCACTTTGCTTTCAAATCAAAAAGGAGTTATTGGGAATATATGATGAACATTTCTAATAAAATTTTCACATTTCTACTATTTAAGGAGATCCAGCAGAGCTTTACATATTATACAAAGCTATGCAAGGCTTTTCTTTAAAAATAAAGTGTTAAAGTATCTGAGAATATACACTTAAAATTAATTACAATAATTACTGCATTTTTTTTCTGGGACTCCTGTATTGCAGTAATCTGAGCAAGCAGATTAGATCAGGCTAATGAAAAAAATTTTCTTTTCTAATTGGCCAGTTAAGTGAAATAAACATTCTAGCTAACTAAATACAAATTTAATCTAAATCTAAACACTCTTGAGATGAGAATCTTGTCTATAGGAATGTGTCTTTCTGCCAGCTGAAAGGTCTAGAATATTTTATGGCTTCCCTACAATCTGCTTCTGGCCAAGATTTTCCAGGTGCTGCTGTTCTGGCAGACAAACAGAATCCATTTCTGAAAAGCAGACTCAGAAACTCTAGCAGAAGGCAGCATGCCAGGGGATTGTCTGAGGAGAGACAGGCCCCACCAGACTACAGAACACGGGTGGTGCTGTACTCCGTTCTTCAGGACTGCCAGGAATTAAAGCCTCTCTTTGGGTTTATCTTCTTGGCAATTCAGAACCTTTAGTGTGCTAACCGCCCTGTGCTAATTTTTTTCTGTGGACAAGCATTAAATTAACCTGGGATCTTAATAATTGTTCAGCCTGAATCACCTGAAGACTTTTCCCAATGGCCTAGTTGTCTGCTCTGTCTCTCAGACACACTCACCACTTCACTTTCACACACTCACCTTTCTCCACCAAGACATCTTATATAAATGGCCCTTCATATACTGAGCATTACATCTACCTGGTATGAACCCCAAGTAAAAGGACTATAAAAAGAAAACTAGTTTGTATTTGTAACAATAGCACCTATCTTAATTAGTATACCAGCTAAGAAATAACAAACTGGAGTCAACAGAAAACTTGGTTTTATCCTATTACCACTTATACAAAATACTCAATGGTACATTCAAATAGAGTTCAAGTACTGCAGAAACTTGTAGAGTTTTATAATCTTTCCCTGATAAGTCACTGTTTTGGTAGACATTATACTTTGTCAGATGTTCATAATTTTTGTTTCTCCAGCGCACACAGAACTTTTGTAGAACCCTTAAATGGAGCTCCACATCCAATGATAAGATACAAAATTAACGAAAACACATGTATTTACTGACAGAAAAAGAACCAGTGTTTACATTAAAAGAGATCACATAAAGATATATTTTAAAAATTTGAATATCAATTAATTTAGTTCATTAGTTGAGGTAGTTCTGAGATGTGACAGAAGTCTCCTGCTTTCAGGATAGACATGGCAGGTTCTGTTACTGCCATTCTTCTTTCCCTTGCTTCTGCCAATGACATGAGTCTCTTGGAGAGTTTACCCTGTATTTGGAATGCTGCTGCATTTAGCTATTCACAGCTTTCTCTCCAACTCTTTCACCATTTTCTCTGATTTGGGAAGCAACTTTTATGCTAGTATACTTCAGATTGTTTAACCTAAAGCAGCACACTCACCAAGCAGGCAGACAACATGAAAGACCCTTGTCCAACATAAAAAGGCTTCTTTCTCTCTGATAGTGGCAAAATTAAATACAAACTTAACAGGAACAAAATCAAATGTTTTTCTTTAAAAAATAAAATATCTTTTTTTAATTGTAATTTTTTTCAGTGTCCTCTCTTACTCTTTTATATACTTTGTTTTTTCCTCTCCTTAGAGATAAGCAGAAAGTTTCTGGTTTAAAATTTTTACAAAGTTTGGGTTTATACACTCATATATCTTTTCAGACCAACTCTTTGGAGTCCTATAGCCCACAGTGAAAAAAAATCTTTTCCTTCTTCAAGATAAACTGCCTCCTTTATTTATACTTTAAAGCCACAGTCATTAATTCTCAGGGTGAAAAAAGTATGGTTTAGGGCAACAAGTAGTCAGCATATGTTTTGTGCCTTTTATTCCTCCTAAAACGAAGCAGACCTACATTTGTGCAATTTCTCATCTGCTTTTGGGTAGCTTCAGCACTACCATCTGCAGGGAAGCAAGCTGCTTTTATCAACAAACATTGAGCTATATTCTTGGGAAAAAAAAACCCACACACAGAAAAAAATAAATCAATGAAGGGTTTTGGGAATAGGCTGCCTGAATTAACCATTAAGCAAGCATCTCTTTTTTCCTAGATAAACACACTAAAAGAATGCCTGTTTACAGTTATAGGTAATGTTCTAGCTCTCTCTCACACACAAAAAAAAAATATTCTGAAAGATAAGGAACAAATCTGTTCTTTTATTTTCATATTTAATACTGCATGTATGTGCTCTAGGTTGTGCACATCATCTTGAAAAAAGAAATTATTAGAGGAATTAATTCTGGAAAGACTAATTGCTTTTCAGACAGTCTTGGCTTTTTTTTGTTAGCTTTCAATGAAAAATAATGACATTTTTCTTTATAAAAATAAAGAAGTTAGGAAAAGGTGGGGTCAGAGGTCAAGATGAAATAACAAATGAATCAAGGGTTACTCTGAACAGGCCTGGCACAGTGGGGAAATGTTAACTCAGTCATTCCCTTAACATGAGCAATTTCTATTGCTTTATAATAATGATGCAAAACATCAGACCTGAGATCAGCTTTCCTGACGTTATAACCCCACAGAGGTTAACAGGCAATTCTCATAAAATGGTTTGGTACAAACCCTCAAACATCATCTAGACCAACCCTCCTTGATCTTTCACTAGATTGATTTGCTCAAAGCCCCATCTGACCTCACTTTTAACACTTCCAGTAATGAGATTCACAACTTCTCTGGGCAACCTGTTCCAGTGCCTCAACATCCTCATCATAAAACATTCCTTCCTTACATCCCATCTAAATCTACATCTGGTTTAAAACCATTCTCACTTGTGCTGTCACTACACTTAAAGTGAGCCATACGTATGTACTGTATACCCATCACACGGAGCCTTTCTTTTGTTACTTGCAATAAAACATACACATCTTAAAACCAGTTTAACACTAATTAGTGTCACTCTCCTTTAAAATGACAGCTTGATTTTCAACAGGTAAAACTTTATAGAAGCTTTCTGCCAGCAAGGCAATCTATGAGCAATCACACTTGCTTGACTAGGTGTTAGCATGTAATACATAACATACCAAGCTTCTGCAAAGCAAACATTTGCAAATTGCACACTGGATGTTTTCAAAGCATTTGTTCTCCGAAACACACTGTAATGCTCAATGTAGCAATGTGAACATATGAGCTAGTGTCAGCAGAGCCAGACTCGGCTGCCTTTAGGGAGTATGGCATCTGGAGCCTCTATGAAGTACAGCAATTGACCACGAGCAGTAAGCTTAGTAGCCTAAAAATAGAACACCTTCTGTTTTGTTTCAGGAGCTACCATTATGCCATAACATACTTTGGTAAAGTCTACATAGCATTGGCAACCACACACTGAACTCCCCCCTCAAGATGAATAAAGAACAAGAGCTAAAAGTGCAGTAAATTGTCCAACACAGCAAGCAGAGGTGAGCAGGACTCACTGGCACACTAGCTCTCAGCTGCTCCCTTTTCTGTGGGAAAAAAAAAATACATATGCAGTCTGACTGAATTTCTGCAGTAAGTGGCAAGTCACAGCAAGGGACTTAGTGACACCAGTACCACCAAGAGAATTGAAATTACCAGCAACATCCAGGCAAGAATCAAGGGAAATTACTAAACCAGTACTGTTTACATTCAGCAAAATGGTTTTGTTGTGACTGCGGATGACACATCATTTCTCAGGGATAAAAAAAGATGGCACATCATATCAATAATATCACTGCCACTATTGTGATAATGCTCAGTGACATTTGCCTGGCTGGGTAGCCTCTCTGCCAGTCTAGAGTATGAGGTTCACTATAGAGACAGATGCCTCTATAAAGTGTTCAGATTAGGTGGAATCATTTGCTTTTTAAGAGTACACAGTTCTCTCCATTAATTATAAAAGGAATAAGACAGTGAAGTGAGATTATGAGATCTGTATTTATTAATGCAGCAATGAAGAAACAGATGGATCAGTGGAGGATTTACAGAGCTCCTGTTTGATCCTTTTCCAGACACTGTAGTATTATTTACAGTTAGGAGACTTCTTGGTTACTGTCACTGAAAAAGGAGGTCACAATTCCATCCCACAAACATCTCTAAAATACAAGATACCTAACTGGAAGTTAGTGATGAGAAGGAAGCTTCTGCTGAACTGTCTGTCTTTCTTTTGCAATGAACAGTTAATTTAGGGAAGCTACATATAGTACTGGTTACCAGTTTAAATCAATGGATAATTCAACAGCTATTTACCTGACAGCTTTTTGCCTCTATTCATTAACACTCTAAGATAATGTTGGTTACCTTCTCTTTTAACTCCAGTGTAACATCCTCTGGATCTGATAGCAAAGGTTCTGCTAAGCAAGTTACCTCTTTAGGTGAGCCAAATCATGAATCTGACAAATTGGCTACTCAGTGATGGAATGATGATGCATGTTAAATCTGACAAAAAAAAAAAAAATCTACCTGGAAGGGCCTGATAGTTCTTCAAAGGCCATACTGTGAACTCAAAAATCATCTTGATTAACTAAGTGCCCTAAAAAGGCAGGACAAAAGCAAAACATCACACATGGAATAAACTGATCAACTGCAAAAAAGTAAAGACAAACAACACTACTGAGGCCTGGAAGGTCCTAAGAAAGGAATCTGGGATTCAAGTAATGAAACTGAACACATATCAAGCAAATGAGGCTGTTACAAAAGAAAAAAAAACACACCATGAAAGAAAAAAATAGAATCTCTTTCTATAAGACTCAGAAAGCAATTTGTTTCTTCTGGTTGACTCTGGAAAGGTATTAGCTAAAAATTCTGTATCTGGCTATAGGAAATGACTTGCAAGGTATGGAGGATAAAAAGGATCAAAAGTGCAGAGGTCAGAAGATGTGAGTAAAGACAGAAAAGATTAGGGCTGTTTGGTCTAGGGAAGAGACAGCCAAAGCACAAGACACAAGAGCAACCCAAAAGATACACAATCTTGCTAGACTGAGAAGGCTAATAAACTTTTTTTTTCAGCTGTAATTAAAGACAGAAAGTAAATCATGGACCTAAACTGCAGCAAGATTAGGTTAAACTTTTATATTTGCATAAATTTTCACATTAAAAATGCTATAAAACATGAATACATTGTGATGAGGACTTGTAACTTGTCTAGTACTGGAGGTCTTTAAGAAGTTACATGAAAATCCGTAAGACAGACATATATATGGCTGATGTTGCAGGAATCTACACAGCAAACTCTTCAGTTCCCTTCCAACTTTTCATGTACATAACTGGATCAGTAATTTAATTATTTTAAATGTCAAGCCTTAATTTATAAGGTTTCATGGTAGAATTAATTTAGCAGTTAATTTTTAAGATTATCGCTAAAATTCTTCAGCACAAAAGCCCCATTTCAAAGATAATTCACAGCTCCTCTGCTTTTTATTCTGTATCTTTTGGGGCAGTAGATGAGACCATATTTTCATGTCTGTTTTGGTTTAAGTTGTCTGGAGGACAAGGCAGAAATGCAAAACAAGCAAATTAAGTAATAAAAATGCCCATCGCCCCATCTTGAGGCATCATGTTGTGCTAAAACATCTTGTGTCATATCATCCAAGATAAGAAAAAGAAAGAGGGGGGAGAGGAGGAAGGGAAGAAAAGGAAAGAAGAGAAGGAAAAGAAAATGTGCAGTCCACATACCTTGCCTTACAGTAAAAGATGAAAAATTCACCTATCTCTGTCTAATGAAAGCATGAATTCAGTAACACTCTTTTAGAGAAATATTAAGTTGGTATGACTGATTGCCAACAGATCATCTGACATCATCTATGCTGAACTATTTTGAGGCTTTTATTATAACTGGACTATAAAAATAGCCTCTAGACAGAAGTTTAGCATGTAGACCTAGAAATATTTATACTTTTCCCTAAAAAAACCCGAAACAACCACCAACCAACAGCATTACTTTGTAATGGCAAATTTTCTGCTTGACTGAGTTTCATGCCAATGTGAAATGCAGAATAGAATAGTCATGTCAAGGGTATAGCAAAAACAGTCATGTGGGGGAAAAACCTCAGTGGAAGCTGCTTGTGCTTCATTCCCTGAAGAGGCTGTTGTGAAAACATATCTAATATCACCTGCTGTTCAGGGACCATCTCAGAACACAGCAGCTCTTTTCAGTCTTGGTTTCATTTTTTTTTTTCTCTCTTCATGAAGGAATCCATTTATTAAATTGTGGGAAATAGGAAATCACATGTCATTTCAGTAATGTGAGTGAATCTCATTCTTCAGATTTCACAAAATTCTGGATTTCTGTAGATAGAGACATTAACAATGGGAATACTCTGCACCAAAAGAAGCAACCTCACTGTTTCTAGATATTATTGGTAAATATTAACACTTGGTATTTTTCATTCAATACAATGAAGTACTTCTGAAACACTAGGAACTACAGGAAAACAACAACGAACAACCAGCAACTCCAACAAGAGCAAAGTCTATCACAAAGTCTAGTTCTTTTTTCACCAGTTACCCATGAAAATAAGTTCAAAATGGAACATCTCAGTAGGGTATAAACATTGGAAGTACTAGATGATAAACATATACAAAATTCATCTCCTGAATATATATCCAAAGCTGTGAAGCATATCAGTGTTTATTTCCTAAAAAATACTTGTATTTCCTGCTGCTTACAAAATAGCAAGTTATACAGGAGAAAAGGATAGTCTTGTAGGTGACATAATAAAGTTTCAGCACTGCAGATTCTTATGCTCTGCAAGTAATTTTTAAAGTTACTTTTATGCTTGGCTTGACATTTAAGAGCCAGTTTAAGTATATTGTCCTAATACAGAAATAGAGTTGTATTTGTTACCTTACAGAGGTCTTGTGAATGTGCTAAATGGACTAACTTGGGATGTGCCTGGCTGGAGAGGTGCAGACAGCTATATGTGCATCCTGCTCATGCTGAGATCTGCCAGAACATTAGCCAGCTCCAGCACGAAAACAACAGATCCACATTATCATGGCTCTGGGGTGGAATTGATAGATCTACTTCTCAATAGGGCTTAAAGTTGAAAGAACCTTTCTCTTTACTTGATTGCTAAATATGATTTGTATTGGCAAACATGAAGTAGAAAAGCACATTGCAGTGGTTTAATTTCATTAAACGATGAAAGGATACAAATGTCAATAAAATCGTAAACCTTTAGAAAATTCAAACTGGCAGCTACCATCATTTTTTGCAATAAAAAAAAAAAAAAGCAGTAGTGCTCTGCAACAGTTTATTTAGCTAGCAAGTATATTCCTACCTGTGATTATATATCAGCACTGTTAATCCAGTGAGACACATAAAGCCTCATGAGTCATAGGATTACCACTTGTAAGGTGTTCAAGACAATACAGATACAGCAGCTGCTAAATATGGCTAAGTTCTCACTTCTGGTTGAAGAATGGCCTCTCAGGATGGAATTTCAATGGAACCAGGGAAATCTGGGCAATCAATACAGTTTCAATGACAAATTCCCATGAAGAATAAGCCAGTTTTTCAGGAACAGTAACTGTATCACTAATTTTAATGGAAATAACAGGACCTGTAAAAATCTTATTTTCTTCAATTTGTCATATGACTTGAAAAATCTCCCTCATAGATTCCAGCTCTATGTTAAAAAATTAATTTTAGTAACATTTTACTGATATATATTTGTTCCATCTTCCAGATGGATACTGATACTTCTCAATTCCTGCAGAGCCTTCAAATTAGAGGTACCTGAACCTCAATTTTACTCAATAGTAGAGAAATTAATTCCTATTTCTAGAATGAATCACAAAATTCTGAACAAAAAAAGGAAAAAGTAACCTCAACCTCTTTATTAGAGTCAATTACTTATTTAAAAAAAAACAAAAACAAAAACAAAAACAAAAACACAGAACTTTTCAGCACTGAGTAAACAGGCCATTGTGAAATACACTAAAGAAAGACTGAGAACTATCTAGAAAGTTTTTCAATACCCTGTTATCATAGTAGAAAATGTTTCTAACGTACTGTTTGGCAGGTGATTATTTCAGAAGTCACATTAATTAATTTCTAACCTGCTAATTACTTGTTGCTTATTTGACTTATTTTTCAATGCTGTTCTTGAATAACACATCTACAGAATGATTATAGTGTATACAATCCTGTGCAACAAGGAACAGTAAGAAGCTATCCCTTGAACCGAAGAACTAATGTTGTCAGAAAATAAACCAGACATGAAAGCATGGGGAAAAAAACGTATCAGATCTAGCAGAGTCAATACTGTAAAGGCAGCATCATCACATCATCTGACTTGATATCATCTTTGTCAATAGGGAGGGTGTAAGGTGTTAACCTGGAGGGAATTAAAGAAAACAAGGGTAGAGGAGACTTAAAGAAATGGAATAAGGAAGAAGGAAAGAAAAAAAAAAAAGGGCAGGGGGAGATAATTGTAAGATGAAATAAAGGAAAATAATTTGAGGCAAGTGTGGGGCAAATATCACAGAATGATGACAGAAATATCACTTTACTGGACTACTGTCATACTTCAGTTTGACATGAAGAAAAAATATTCAGATACTTTCCTATGTCTTATAAAGCTGACTGTTGAAGTGAGCTTACAGTGATTGTGAAGACAGAAAAAGCTCACACACAACTCAGGAACATCGTTTTTTCAAGTAAAGAATATCTGATCAATGTGCTCCTGTGACAGGCCTCCCTTTTATTAGTTAGTAAGCCAGCTGGCCTACAAATGATAGAGGGTTTCCAATACCCTTTAAAAATAAGCAAATAGATGAAAGATTCAGCTTCACAATTATATGCTGGAATAAGGGAGAGTATAATTGATAGAGCAATCCTGGAGGAAAGACCTTACTTTCCACTATGCTGTACTTTGCTTCAACTGTTTTTCCAGCACTCTGATTTAACTGTCTGCAAACATTCAATTACACCCCGCAGCTATTTCCAGAGAAATAAACAAGGTCAGCCTTCATTGGCAGAAACCTGAAATCATACAAAATGCTTTTGGCATTTGTTACTTACAATCAACTGTTTGAGTACAAATAAAAATTCAGCCCAGCGTGAACAGCAAGAATATGTGGATTATTATCTTGTCCAATCCACAAAGCAGATATAGAATCCTAAAACTGTAAAGGGTTAATTGTAACAAGGGAATTCCTCTCTCCAGAATGTAATACACAGCAGATATTTCCTAAAAGGTTGGGCTGTTGAAATAGAAGTGGACTAGAATGAATCAGACGTATTCGATTAGCCTCATGCTACAAGCAGTAAATTGCCTTAGCTGTGAGCATTAAATATGGAGCTAGATATCACCTTCCCTCTTCATATACAACATGCACTTAAAATGAAAACACACAGTCCAAATCTCTTCTACCCCAAATCATGTTTGAGATTTTTTTAAATAAAGAAAAAGTTTATGCTTTCCTTTTTATTTTTTAGCTTATGCTAGGTCTCAGTTTCAAATTTTCATTGAAGTCCATGAAATGAGAACCTACTTAAAAAAATTATACCAGTATCCTACCAATCATGAGACTACAGGACATGGGACTTACAATATTTTCAATCTGGCAAGATTTCACATAGTTTAAGAAGCATCAATCCAGACTACACACAGGAGAAAATGTCATTTTCCCTTTATAAAATCTAAAAATTGAACAGCACACAAAAATGGTCTTATAAAATATTAGTATCATCATCTAACTGCTATTAATTTTCCAGAATCAAAATATCTCCTATGATCCAAGAAATTGTGGACCTGTATCAGACCTAGACCACAAAAATTGTTGTAACAGTTCAGACAATACATGGTTATGATAATTCACCGTTGAACAAGACTGCAAAGATTACTTCTGCTCATTACTCAAGAGGAGAGAGGTCAGTATTTGCCTGGGGTTATGATGATGTTTGGTCTTGAATACTGTGATATTCTCTTATGACTCCTCAGAAAAAAGACCAAGACAGATTTGTTTCATGCATTAAAACAGACCCAGCTACAACCTTCTAATATCATCTTTTGCTTTACACATTATCAGTATTTTTATTTTGATTTGCAAAAATGAAAAAAAAATTGTGAAAACATGACCATCAGCCTTGCAAAATTAGTGTCAGTTTATCTAAAGAGCTAAAGTGAGCAATGCCTCAGTGCCCTAAGGATCAGATGATAGAACCTTTCATTTTTCCATGAGCAGCGTCAGGCAATAATTGTCTTCAAACATCTTAATACAATTTATCACACAATTTATCAAGAAGGGAGGTGGGGTGGACCAGTTGCTATTGACTACTATCAATATTACCCTTCTGTGTCTAGGCTGGACCAATAAGTCAAGAAAGATGAGGGGATCACTCTGCACACGACCTAACACCTGCCAAATTTAAGACGGTTGTATCTGTATGCAGATACTGCGGGACTATGAAATAGAGAACCTGTTCATCATTAAGTGCTTTGCAGAAAAGCTATTCAGAAATTCATGTTAGAAAATATGCAGAAATTGGTTGAAAAAAGTGGAAGTATTTGCATTGTGGAATAATAACGATTGCATATGCTTACAAGGTGGCACCCACAAAGGTGTGCATGGCTTCCTTTATGCTAGATCCAGCATTTTGCAGGCCAATAGAAGGATGGTACTGAACCCCACACAATAACCAGCATCACCCCACTACATGTCTCTCTGGTTTTGCATGCCTCTCTTCCTGTTCAAGGCAGAGTATCACCTTGAAAGGATTTCCCTTTCTTCAGTAACAGGTTAAGCAGCCCACAGTGTTTGTAAGCTGTGAGATAGCAGTATGAGAAATAGTCATTTCTATTAAAGATATTTCTCCTACCAGGTCCAGTCTTAATGCTAAAGATTAAACCTAATATTCAAATAATCTGTGTTTTCTGTGTGACATAGTGCAAACTGTATGCTACATCTTTAAAAACAAATATTTGTAGGCTGTTTTCACTTATGGTGCACAAATGCTTTTCTTATAAGAGCTCAGCAAATGCACCAAATTTAAAAGCATTAAAGAGCTTGATGATAGATAAATAAGTAAGACAGGGAGAGGAGTAAAGGCAGGGAGCGAGGGAACCCAAACAACAAAAAGGAGGCATTTCAAGGAACCTCTACCTTGGTAATTCAGAAATAATGAAGTATTTCTTCAAGAGTAGACTTTGCAGAGCTACACCTTGTCAGTCCCACAGTGCCCTGAATGTACAGTACCTTGTACTCATATAATGCCCTAGAGGGAAGAAATAAAAATTCAAGGTGTATTTCAGAAAAGTTTTACAAGCCCCTAAAACATTATCCTCTTAATCATTTGTAATTTGTCTTCGCATTCTCTGTTGGCCTTTCCTCCTGCAGTCTTAGAACAGCTTGTCAGACTCACCACAAAGAGCTGAACAAATGCTGAATCTGAAGTACTTTCCACGTATGTAGGGGGAATTCAAGGAGCAGACATCTGACCTATATTTGTGAAGTTGTGTTGCAGAACCCTTTAAAAATATGCTCTCTTCTGCCCCCATTCCTTTTAAAAAAAGTTTGTTTGGTTTTTTTGTTTGGGGTGTTGTTGTCATTGTTTTTGTTTGGGTTTGTTTGTTTTTTGTCATTTTTATTGGGTTTATTTGGTTTTATTTTGTCAATGGACAAGCAGTATCAGAACATTTCCAAGGCTTTACATTATGCCACACCATTTACACTGGCTGTATTCACAACACTTTGTGTGTGACATTTAATTATCAGGAAATCTAAGAAAGATCACAGAACCAATGAACAAATGAACCTTTAGGTAACATTAAAAAAATTATATGAACTCTCCTAGCCAGAAAATTAAAAGCTTCAGTCCCTCTAAGGCTTCCCTAGATTACTGTAATTGTATCTGTTCATAGCAGCTAAAAAGTAAAATCTCTTCATCATCATATTACATTAGGTTCCAGTGATGCACAAACTACCACCCGAGTACATCTTCCTGTTGTATTTTATACTGGCATGTCACAGGCCTGCTTTAGCATATCAGTGCAATTTCCAGCTCTCAAAATTGAAAGCCAAATATGCACAATTATTCAAGCAAAAGTTGTCCTCTAACTTAACTACCTACCAACTCTGGTACAAAAGAAACAAATGAGTTAACTTCTACACTAAGTTAAACTATTGTCATGACACTTATCATTAAGAACTAGAGGCTTTTTTTTGCTTCTGTTCTTAAATAACAGCAGGACTTTTTAATGTCAGTATGCTTGTTAACTGCAAACTTCATCTACATTTGAACTCTGACATCTGCCGCATCCTACTTCAAACTGACTGTGAAGCTGATGTTCATCTTACTGACAGTGGAGTGGCTTTGAGGTGTGTAATTATTAAAAGTGACACCTCTTCATGGACAAGAAGAAAATACAACTTTTCAACTATGAAGGACCGGACAAGTGTCACCTTGCATTTTTTGCTATTATATACATACAGCCTGTCTGGACTAACGAGGGTGAAGGCACTTCTTTTATCTCATTCCTCCCTCAATTTCTCCTCCCATCCCATACACAGTAGAGAGGAGAATCAACTTCAAGGGACTAACTTCCCAGAGAGCATAACAGATCCAGCCTGCTGATTCCAACATTGCTGAACTGGTTGTCTGGTTATTCTTCTGCTTCTAGGGAGCAATTATTGTGCTTTATCAGACACCTTCCCTAAGCTGACAAACCTGTGTGATCCAAACAATAGTAACTGGTCACCAATTATGTTGAGGACTGGAAATGGGGAAGGGTTCAGAAACTGATATGCCAGATGGTTTTCTTCCTTTCATCTCTTCTTCCTCTTAGAGGTGGGTGCTAAAGGTAAGATTCAGTCTTATAGTTTGAGTACACAGTAAAGGAGAACAGTATTTCCTCTTATCTGCTTCTATGTTTGCTTTTTTTTTATTGCCTACTACATAAGTATATGCCCACTTTTCAATTAGCATTAAATTCTTTACGACAGATGACTGAGATCTTTTAACCATGAAATTCACATCTACTGTGACCTCAGACATGCATTTCCTTAGAAAATCAACACTTTACACTGAGAACCTGAAAAGCATTAACTTCAGCAGTATTTAACTTAGCCAACCAACAAATCTTTATCTTACAGAGCACTAGCAATGACCTGGTTAACGACCTGTCCTTATTTACTTCACCTTTCAAATTTTATCCATGTCTGTACAGCAAGATTTAGGAAGTTCTGAACAGTATTTTCCCTAATGACACTATGCAACAAATACCTTCTCTCCAAGATATTTCTCTGGAAATGCTTCAGTGAGATAAGAGTGAGACTGATTTTCCTCTGGTTTTTATCTTTATATAATCCAAGGAAGAATGCTGGCAACTGCATACTATGGCCCAATACATACAGACACACAGAACTCATCTACCAGGAACCCAATTAACCTTCTCAAGTTTTACTTCAGTGTCACTTTTTGCTGCTCAAAACATACTGTATTGAATTCTGTGAAACGGAGTGTGCCAAATGAGCCATGAAAAGTACGTGCATTGTGTATCCTAAAAGCATAAATTTTCAAGTATTGAGACTAACTGAGGTGCTTTTAAAAGATTTGGCAAATTTATTCCATGAAATCTCAAGGGATGATGTGAATAAAAAGATGATGTATCTCACTATCAATACTGTTTTCTACTCTTTTTGTAAAGTCACATTAATCACAAAGGATAGTTAGAAAGCAACAAAAATATTCAGAGAGACTTTAGCATTGCAGAAGCAACTACAGAAGCAATACACATTTCTCTTTCTTAAAAGTCATGACAGTATTAAAAAGATTTCCCATTTTAGCAAAGTGCAGCAGATAAACACAAATAAAGCTTAAGGTAGCTGTACAGAACTCAGTGACTTACAAGTTACATTCTGGGAACCGTAGGCTTGTTTTTTATAAGTGCTGTACTTAGCTACCGAATAGACAAGAAGAATTTCCATGGTTTAAAGCTCAAAGTTGAGAAGTCAGCAGTATGTTGGGCAATGGAGCTAATGCCAGCTTTCTGCAACTGCTTTAGAGAAAAGGTTCTTCTGTGATCTCACCTACCCAGAAGTTGCTCTTAGCTGCTTTGCACTACAAAACACAGTGTAATGGAGCTCACAGGACTGTTGCGTGGAAGTAGAGCATAATTTCAAACAACATTTTTAGTAAAATTAATTCACACTTTTGCCTGAATGAGGCATGGGCACCATATGTATTTTTGTTACAGCCAGCCTCCACTTTTCATGAGTCATTCACAAGATAAATAACAATTTCACTAGAACTAGGAAAGCTGACTACTTTTTGCATGTGCTGGGATGACCGCAGTTTCCTCACCACTGATGAGTAATTTAAATTCTGCCTGCTCAAGTCACTTAGCAAAACATTTCAAATGAGAAGGGCACGGGGATACAATGCTGCTGAAGATTATTCTTCTGTGAAGCAAGGTCTAAATGGCAGATTTCAGCTGTAATATGATGCAGTACGACCTTGTACCATTGTTTGTCCAGAAAATTCCTAGATAAATATTAGACAGCTGCCCCCTCCCTTTCCAAGTACAGTAAGAGGGCGGGAGACAATAGAAACAAATTTGTGGGGAGAATCTTCTTCCACTACTTTGGACCTTGGTGGATCAAGCTGGTGTAAGTCTCCATGCCCTTCAATTTAACACGGCCCTTTGCTTGTAAACAGTGCCATGCTTTTCCTGTTGTCAAAATTACACAAGTGGAAGCTGTCTGACAGGCACTTCCTATAGATGGGGAAAATAGGATGGATTCAATCTTCAGCATTTGTGGTTTCAAAATAAACTTCTGTTAAGTGTTGTATTACATTGGGGAAAGGAAATCCCAATACAAGAAACCTTTTGCAATGTCATCAATACAAATCTGGGGGGGCTGCTTCTGAAGTAAAAATAAATCTCTGTGAACACAAGTCTACAGAGGGCACATCATGACACAAAACGAAACACCAGAACAGGACTGTGGAGTCTGTCATACAATGTCACAATGGAGTATGTTGGAATTAATTATGCTGCCACTGCTTTAACAAACTATTCTAGGTCTTTTCTTCCAGATTATCCATTTTTTTGTCTTGGTGATTAGCCACTAGGCATAAAACAAGAAGTGAATTCCTTGTCCCACCCTTCTATTTTTCAAAATATTACCAATTTATTTTTCATTGTTTATAACACTTAAACCTGTAGACCCCAAAAGAATTTTGGGGTAATTTTATTCAAGTCCTCAAAAGTGGGGGCTTGGATATTTGGCCCACCTATTTAGACTTAAAACTTGCATAACACTGAAAGGATTTCACATGGAAAGAATCACCAGCTGGAACTGGTTAAACTCTTAATTCAGACTAAGCTTCTGACTTAGACCTTAAAATTAGGTGGGATTTACTTGGATTCTGCAGTCTAAATGAACGAGTGAAGGCATAACCAGTCCTGTTTTACAGATAAGTAACTGTCACAGATGTGCTCCTTTTAAACAGTTTTATGCCCCTTCTTAAACTATATTTTCATAACATCTCAGATTTAGGATAGCTTGTTCAATATTTCTTTATATCAGCCTTTTAAAAAAATATTTACATGAAATGGAAGTCTTCTAAAGAGCATTCAATAGCTTATGTATGTAGAGTTGAACCAGCTGGTTTGTGCAGTCAATAGTTAGTTTGGGTTTCTGGGATTTTGTCTTTGAACTAACCAAATATGAATCAAACAAACTTGTTATCTCTGAAAACTCATTAATATTAAAAAAACCAGAACCAAACAAACAGAAAAAACTAACCCCAATAACAACCAAAAAAACCAACACAAACAATAAAACAATCTACTTACAATATATTCAAAGCCAACTGACAACACACCAAACCACAATACACCAAACACTTTCAGATAGAAGAAAAAGGAAGTAATGTTTAAATAGGCCAACATTAAATGATTTCCATTCTCAAACAGGGTCATGTTTTCTAGCACCCAGGTTTCAGAACAGCATGCCCATATTGGAAAAATAATCACCTGGGGTCTATATTAATTGCCAGATCAATTCAGAGGAAAGCATCCAACAGTCACATGTGTTTCTCTAGGATACAAGCAAAACTGCAAGTTAACTTAAGTATGTTACTGAGTAGTAATGACCACCTCAGACTTGTTCAGTAGGCATTGGTGTAAAATCTTTTTTTTTTTCCTTACAAGCACAGGCCAAATCATAAATTCTAGCTCCAGATGAAACTCAAAATAATACAATATTTTATTTTTTTCTCACAACGGTAATGTTTGAAAAATGCTAGAGTACTTTAGAACATTCCACACATTAGTCACTACCTTCTCTTGAATATCTTATATGCCCTTTGCTAGTTTTGATGTGTGACTGGAAAAATATATGCTTTCTAATTTAAGAGGAAAAAAAGTTAACACCTCCAGATGAGGCCTAGATGAAGTATCAAGGCTTTGCACGGGTAAAATTGACTCCACATAAGTTTAGGCTCAGTTAAAAGCAAAGAATCATGGCAAACATTGTACTGTATTTAAAATTCCTTCTAGGTGTTTCAAAGTCAAAGACAAAAAAACCCACTCGGAGAATCTTTGCATAATATCTTCCATTCGTGGTATCAGTTAACAGGGCACACAATGCTTTTCAAATATCTTATTTAAACTTCTATAGTCCTATACATGCTCTCTCATATTTAAGCCAAAAGGCCATTGCTCATTAACATTCTTCATTAACATCTTAAAGTGCTTGAGATGGAGCAGAATCTGAATTCTGTGGTCTGACAGTCGCTAACATACTGCAAAGACCTTAGGGGAAATGGTTTTTACAGAACTGGTTGCCTTTCTTTAGGAAGAATTCAACAGAAATGAGGATATCCACACAATAAATTCCCCAATATCCACACAATAAATCCCCCAAATAGTTTGGAGTAACAGTTGCCAACAAGTTCATCTGAAAAGAATTTCAGTAACTCACAATGAGAGATCCCCACTGAATATGGAACTATCCACAACTACTATGGCTCTCTTGGTTTTTTGACTGAATTCAAATACTCTTGAGTATTATACTAGGGCCAAGTAAGTTGCTGTTCTTTATTGATTTCAAAAGATTTTGGACCTAGGTCATATACTATATTAAAATAGAACAAAAGTGTCAAGATGATAATAAAAGAAATTAAGATTAGCTATTATGTTGTCACAGAAGCTTCAGATTTAGAATTTGATCCTGCCTTCATCTGTACGGAATGTTTTTTAAACAGAGAACTACAAACTCAGCATACACAACAGCAGAAGTAAAAGCAGATCAAGTACCTGCAAGAACTTAACCCATGCAGCAGCCGTCCATCTCAGAAGTACAGCTATAGTTTTGAATCACAGCCTTTTTTGTTTCTCATTCAGATGAGGAGCAGATCCTCAGCTTCATGTGGTTTTACTGTATTTACAGTTGATCCTATTGAATTGCTTACATCTAAATTAACAAGTAATGAGGACCAGGGAGAAGCAGTTGAGTCCAGCATCCACAGTATACATGTTTTAAGGAGTTTTACTTCAATAAACTTTGGTCTGGTAATCTAGATGAATTATCACCTGCATCTGGAATGTATTAACTGTGTTCCTGAGTGATTTCTCTAGTTTAATTTCATTTGAGAAGAATTCAGTCTATGCACACTGAAACCACTCCACAATGTGAACCAAAGCACTGTAAGTAGGAGAAGTCGTGAGACAAAAAATCAGCATTACTCTATAAAATTCTGTTAGGATTTCAGTTGGATTAAGGCTATGCTTTTGAATTACAAGCTGTCAGGATTTGTACATAAATGGAAGCAAACTCACTTGAAGGCTGCATAGGTGAAGCCAAGGGGGAGCTTTGGCAGGGGGAACATTTGGGAGGGGAGGGATCGAGAAGGGCAGATAGATCACAGCCTTAGACACATCATCTGATAAATTTTCAGCTTGTCCTGGCTCACAAATTACGATGTGGCAAACTCACCCTGTGCAAGTGACAGCTGCTCTATCTGTTGTGCCTAAGATATATTGGATGATATTAATAAGACACTGCCAACGTTGAAATCATTGACACTCCACTTAGTGAAAGGTTTCTGGAAAGGACAAAAAGCTGTCCACTAATGTATTGGCAAAGATGAGGTAAACATAGCAGTCATCTTTCCTCATGGAAAACTCTTCACAAGTTACTTGCTATTTTCCAACCACAAAAGATTATCACACAAGCTGTAAAGGAAAAAGCAAACTCTAGGCAAGGATGACATTTTAATACTTCCTTGGGACAAATGTAATCCTGTTGAATACAAAACCAGAAGAACTGCCATATCGGAGCAAGACAATAATCCATCCAGTCTGTTATTCTGCTTCCAAAAAAGGCTAACTGCAGCTTTTCAGGGTAGTTAAGGTTCCCCATAAACTGAACAGTTCTGCGCAAGTCTGAGGAATAATTTTTAGCCTGAGTACAGCCTGACCATAAAGTCTAAATGTAGCAAGTACATGCAATGACAACAGGACAGCTCTGGTCTTAATTTCGTTTAAGGTAAGTACCAATACCAGTTTTATCCTGCAATGGGATCACATCCCACAAACCTAAAGAGATGACATTAAGTCACTATTTGCAACACGTACCTGTGAAAAAAAGCAGAGATACAACAATTTTCTGCCAGTCAGGATATTTTCTTTATCTTCAACATCCTCCTATCTGCTTGCCTGAAGACCTGCAAAACTCATAAGACTTCTATTCTTCCCAACACTTCCTCCCTAATTTCCATTTAGGACCATGTTCCATGACCCACAGGGAATGGCATTTACTCCGGGGAGTAATGAGATTATCACAACTACAATCCCTCATGTAAGTGCTAGCAAATGTGGAGAGTAATTATGGCATAATTTTTTTTTCATAACAAGTAAACATTTATTAAAAATTAATGTAACTTAAATCCTTGGAAATAACAGTTGTTTCACAATTACTTTTTAAGATATTTTCTATCATGTAATGGAAGTTTAAATTCGTTCCTCATCAATGACAGAAAAGGGTTTGCTTATAGCTTTTGCATGTGCACCCTCCTGCATGCCTGCAGATGTGTGGTTGCAAATGAGGAAATAAATCTGCCAGGTGCACTTAGGTCATCTGAATGGAAAATTCTGATGCTTCCCCCCCACCCCTCCCTGATGTGAAATAGTTCTATTTACCAGCACCTTTCCAGTGATATCTCCTCAGCATTAGCATCTCTCCAGCTTATTGCTGTTATTCACTACTGCAACTTGTAATAGTGGGTCTTATGATATGGACAGAGTCCTACTAGAAACAAGGCCAGTTTCACAGGCTTTGCACAGCAATAAGTTGGCCAGTAGTGACCTGGTCTGTCCAACAAAAAAACCTCATGGCTCCATTTCCAGTACCATCAACTTACCACCTTCCCACTGCTTTACTGTGCAACATGCAAACCATCTTCCACAATTCTACACAAGAAAGCTTTGCAGTTATGTCATGATTTTTACAGTGTTCTTATTCTGGGTGTATTATTCTCAAGAAGTAAACAAGCCTTAAAAGAAAAATCATTTTTATAGAATTTTTCATAGAATGCCTTGGGTTGGAAGGGACCTTTGAAGGTCATCTAGTCCAACCCCCCTGCACTAAGAACCCCCCTTCATCTTTAACCTCAAATGAGAAAAAGTCACACATTTTCCTGATGAATATCAGCACCCTTCCTCACTCCTTTTTGTCCACCTAGTCATGAGTGTATTCACCTCTCTAGATGTATTTTTTTTCCTAGCTCTATGGATTTTGGTGGATTATTTTTCCCTCACTTGCTCTTCCTTAATTATATTTTTATGCTCCTTTTCCTATACTCTGAATCCTCTTACTTCTTTTTCCTATTCTGGGGCATTTTTAGTGTTCTTTTCTTTCAATCCCTGAGTTAACAGGAACATTTCTTGTCTATTTCAGATCTTTCGCTCTTCTCTCTGCTTCAGTGTTCTCATCTCTTCCTTGACACTGCTCTTCTTCACACCACTGCTTTTTAAACATTACAATACCTTTCAGCACTTGAGCAAGGTGGCCAATAATTGTGTCATTGGACTGAAGGCTGAATAAATTTCAGCAATCTCTGTAGACCAAAACAAACCATGTACAGCAATGTATCTGCTAATCATTTTAAATCCAAAAGAAGTGTTCAGCATTCAGAAACAAGGATCAGTCCTCTATATTCACATTGTTATAGTTTCCTAACCTTAACACACACATGACCTTGCATGTTACATTCTTACTCCTTAAATCTCTTTCTCCTTCATTTTTTATCACCTTGATTTCTTTGCTTCAGCCCAAGCTTTGAGCAACTGATATGAGGCTTAGGCAACCAGCTGAATATTATTCAGAGACTCTGGAAAAAGTAGTTTTCCTATAACATGCCAACTCGTGACCTTCAGTGAAAACAACACCATGAAGCAGTAAAGTCAACCTTTTCAGTATCTACTGAAGTCTAGCAGGAAACATAAGGTTTCTTGTCACCGTAAATATATGGCATTTTGCCTGAATCACAGTACCTAGAGCTGCATCTGTTAATTCTCTACAAATGAAGCACTAGGACTGTATTCCTTTGAGGGCCCACAGGGACTAGGCCAATATTGCCCACTCTTGATTGTGTCTAAAAATACATATATGCTTACTCAGCCAGCTTCCACATTTATTTCCCTAAATGTATAAAATGTTTGTGGTGCAACACCGTGTGACCACACTGTATCTTGGGGTGCAACCATCAAATTACAGAGGCACTGCAATCAGACAGAGACCAAACCAAGTCACCCCAGGCAGGGAAATTTCAGGGGAAAGTAGGCTTGACAGAAGATATATTTTAATAGGTTGTATTTAACAAGCAATACTGAACCTTATTTTGTGTTTTCAGAATGTAAAATCTTTTTCTCTGATTTTTTTTTAATATGGTCACTATATTTCCTTAGCACCTGATCCAAACAGAAATGCAAAGCTCCTTAGGCAAACAGATATCTGAAGCCCTAGGAAAATAAAGGAATTTTTACGCCTCTTGACCATAATAGCTGGTACTTTCATACCTTTCAACCTGATGTGGTCATAGTATGAGTTGTAGGAAAATGTAGAGCAGGACAACAAAAAAATAACTACATAATTACCAGTGCAGAAAGCTCGGTCTGGGACCCCTGGAGCCTGCTCTACACCATCAGTGGAGACGGTGATGGAATGACCATCAGGGGGTTGGGTTCGGTACTGGGTTTGTATAGATTTGTACATATTCTATTTGATCATTATTAATCATTCAAGCTGTTCTAGTTTCCTTTTCTAATCACTAAGTCTCTCTCCCTTATTCCTTTTCTCTTCCCCTTTGGGGAGGGAGGGGGGTTAACAGAGAGCGTCTGTTAGGTCTTAGGGGCTGCCCTGACCCTAACCCACAACAATGAGAGACTTCTCTTTATTTAAAAACAAAATTGCAGAGTTATCTAGTGCCCCTGCACCTTGGTATATAACCATAACATAGCCACAGATGTCTACAGTATAGCATTATTCCACAGCTTTGCTCCCAGCTTTTTCCACCATTCATTGCAAAAATCATCCTCTTCTCACAGACCTGACTGCTGCAAGACAATTCCATTGTCACATGGAGTTGTGTGCCATCAAGTCCTACACAAGGCTATGATGAAGTGGAATGCCCCTTCAGGAGAATTTTTATGTAGAGCTCCCACTTCTCACATCAGTGAGTACTCATTTACTGAAGTCTAATCGTTGTTTGAAAAACTACCACTGAAACCATTCAGAAATCATCCTAGAATTCTGTTCTGGAAAGGGCTTTCATAACCTCTTTTACAAGGGGAATACATTTGACAAATATCTTTGGGGAACACTTAAGAAACAAGCAAAATTCTAACTAGATCATATTATGTTTCTAAAATTAGAAACACTTAGTCTTGTCCCAAAGGGCCTTGATTCATCCTGTAGTGTTATTGCTAGTATTTCAGATGCATGCAGATCTGAAAAGGAGGAAACATATTTCCACAGCTCCAAAAAAGATGCAGTTCAGAATGCTGAATTTGAATGGGATCACAATTAGTCTTCTAAATCCAGTCAAAGAGGTTGTCTAATTTGTTCTCCTGTCCTGTAACATAATCCATTATTTCAACAGCATTTGCAGGTAGATGTTTGTTCAGACAGTTCCTAAAACTCTGAGGATGCAGACCCATCACCTTTACAATGATCTACATTGATCATGATTTACATGATCTATATTATCAGACTTCTTGTTGAAGTCCAAGCCCATTATTTCTTGTCCTGTCAAAGGCGGACATAGAACGTTTTACATTCTTGGAGAGTTTAGAAAAGTATTATAATTTATGTTTATAATTTTTCTTTTCAAAGCAATCCCTTCATTTAATCTTTCTTTGCTGGTGAACTTTTCTACATCTCCAATTACTCTCAAGACTTTAGAAAGGTGGTTCAGAATTCTGAATTAAAATTGGGTCACCAGAACTGTAATTTCTTGTGTTATGTACAAAGAGAAGGAAAATCAACTAAAAGAAAAAAAAATCCCAAGCAAACAAAAAAACACAACTAAACTTAGTATTCAAGAATTCCTACTTCACAGGCATATTTTAGTGACAGATTTGCATATAAAACAGTAATTGAAAATATACAACAGCTAAAATATCCTGAAACACATAGCGATAGAACTAGCAGAGTTAACAAGACCGTACAAAGCTGCCTAAAGTAAAGTCAGAAATAATTACTAGTTATAAAAAGTCTTGCTGACAGCATTTAATGCTGGTCCTTTGAATTATAAGAACCTTGCCTTTAGGGCAGAATGTATGTAATGCTTGAACGTCAGGGAGTATACTTCCAGTTGGCAGTTTCAGAAGCACATTTCTATGCTGTGCTCACTGTTATATTGTTAGTAAGCAATTTCTTGAAGAAAGCACATTGCAGTCAATGTGCTTGTGTAGATACTTGTTCTTATCTACATCAGATGGCAGAATACAAAGTATACTAGGGCTGGCCATGTGGTTGAGCTTAATGCTGATGAGAAAGAGAGCCTTCCTGGTTTTAACTATACCTTTGGATAAATTCACTTAAAAACCCCAATCCTTGCTTTATTTCAATACAGCAGCAGCTTAGATGCAGACAAGATTCTAAAAGAGTACCTGAGAAACAGCAATTTTAGAACATGGTACATAAAAAGGAGATGGCAAATGTGGGGTAAACAGTTTGCAAAAGGGATTCATTAACCTAGTCATGACAGGCAGACTTTCTCCATGACTTTGCTGGATGACAACCTGATGTAACCTAGAATGAATTATACAAGGAATGATATCCCTGGTACTTATGCTGAATCACATAGCTGAGAAGCAAAGTAAAACGACCCATCAGAACAGCACAGGTCCTCATCAGCCTTTATCCCCTTCCAGATTTTGTACAGGCCTTGGAAGATGTTGAGTCAGTACTTGCAATTATTATTACCCTTTTCTCATTAAAGTTCTGTTTAACTTTTTGCAGAAAGAAAAGATACAGATCTTGTCTGTGAACAGCTCTGTAGAAAACACTACTCTAAATATTATTGCTAATTTTACATAAAGCTCAGATTAAAAGGTATTTGCATCATACAATTACACTTCAAAGCAACACTATTTGCAGATGTAAACAGCACAGTCTGATAACATTTTTAAACTAAAATTGTTAAGCAGCATATCCATTGGGGTTTTGCATGTAGATATACTCAAATTTCTTGATATTAGACATATTGAGATAGAGAGAGCACAATACTGATACCAGCATCACCCCTGTGTACTGACACATGTAAATACAGTCCTCTCTGACATTCATTCAGAGTCAGCATATCAGTTTAAACATCAAGTCCAAACTACATCCTATAGTGATTCTCCAAAGATTTTGAAAAGTGATACCATCTCAAGTCTTTGTAAACAATGAAAAGCATGGCAAGGAGACACAGAGGGCTACAAAACCGTATCTCAGAAACTTTCAGGAGGTTTCAATCACAAGCTGCCTCCTAACTGACAGCCTCCTGGAGCACATTAATGACATTGTGCTACTTGAAGGAAAGATTTTTATTAATGCATCTTCTTTCTATGCAAGCAGGTGTCTAGGCCTCACAGACACCAAGCAGCAGTCATCTGGCTTAAAACTGCTGTTTAGCAGTACTGCATTTCACAGATTTTTATTTTTTTGTGACAACTCTTTTCAGACCATATAGTACCAGTTAAAAAGTAAGCCTTCTTTAGAAATCTGACAGTATTTTGTCACCTGAATGTGGACCATGTCCTCAGGGCACAAAACAAGGGCAAGAAGTCAATCTGTGTATACTCATGGATCTTTCTACCAGAGATGCCCTGTTTTGCACTTGGCAGGTGTGCCAATGCCACTGAATGCTACATCTCCTTACAACTGAATAAGCGACCCTGCCCTAAAGGCTTCACATGTTGTATTCTGGTTGACTAACAAATGCTGTCATGTTTTTGGAGAAGCTGCCTGCAGCACTGCAATTGCTTATGGTTGCATTATATTCCAGGGAAATTTTCCTTCTGGAATTTCAACTAACTCTTGAAGCCACAGGGGTAAAAAGACTAATCTCAGGGCTGGGAAAAAAGTAAAAAAGAAAAAAGAATACCCAACAACAACAGGAATCATGCTTAAAAAGAACTTATAGCTAGTACTGGTGTTAAAGGTTAAAGAAAACACATGTACAGATTAAAACTATATGAATTTAATGTTTTGCTGACATCTTAATTTTTCTTTACCATGTGCTAATCAAATTCTGCTGTGCAAAATAATTTTCATACATATGGGGAATAATCTCCAACAACTGGAAGAAACACTAAAACAGGAGACACTGACATCCTTCAAACAGTACTTATATGAGGTAAACTTTTTTTATTCTGATACTTGAATCAGGTCTTCTGTGTTTATGAACCTCCTCCACTGAGCTTCTTCCACCTCCATCTGCTGCCTACTGTCACCCAGCTATAGCTTTTTTTTTTTTCACTTTCTTTGTGAATCCCTGCTGTTTCCATAATGTTCATGCTAAAGATTGAGTTCTAAGTGAGTAGGGACAGTTTACCATCTGATTATAAAGCTAATAGTTCTTATCACTAGATACAGTCCCTTTAGTTAATATGTTGCTGTGCGTATTTCCTTGCCATGTCAACTTGTCTAGGTAGAGAAAAAGCACCTTTTCTGGAATGGTAAAGGATAGGCCTCAGTGAATCACTGCTCCTTTTCACTAAAATTCAAATATTCTAGGTCTAGGAAAATAAATTGGTAGTATACTCAGAAAAAATCTGAAAGTTTCAGTATAGGGTCTAGGCTCTTAAACCAGTATCTGGTCACAGTCAGGACACTGTTTCCCCTAAATGAGATCCATTCAGCTGTACAGCTTTAGTGCTATGAGAACCTTACAGCAAATTCCAATAATTTATGTTCTTTTCTCACAGCTCCTGATATAAATCCTATTAGGACAGCTTGATGCCTCTGGCAACATGCATAGCTGGTAAGATCCACCAGGAAGGTAAATCATCATCCACCCTGAAACATGTCATAAGTGTATCCCTCCAAACTGAAAATACACATTTTTAGAGCAACAACTTCTCTATTACCGGCCAAGCTCTGTAGCCTACAGACCCAAACAAAGAAACTCATCGTCTCAGCTGCCATACTTGCACCAGTCCATGCAGAACATCATAACTACACATTTGAGCTAAGCCTTCTGTGTTGTACTGTTGATCTTAAACTGGTGGGTGTGAGCATTAACACCCTCCTTAACAAAAAATTTCCAGACTTTCTTTATTGCCTCTCATATAGTCAGGGAGATAAAATTAAAATAAAAGGAAATATAAAAATTTATCAAAGGTCTTTCTGTATTTCAGAACATTGATACAATATGGCTTTTCACAACAACCACCTGTGTGCTTGCACCTTGATGACCTCCACAACATTAAAATTTAAGAGGCCTATTCAGAAGGCAGCATCTCTTACCTCCCTCTGTTGTAACTGTGAACTCTTTCACAATATAGGTGTTTATAAAGAAGAAATGCATACCTGAGAGAGATAATAATGAACTGTACTACCACAGACCCACTTTTAATCCATTAATTATTTAGCATATCCACCAGAAGACTGAGCTTTTAGACCTATTGGGTACCCACCTACATGTACAAAAAGTATAATATTAACTTGCCAGCTGCATACCTTCCTCTGGAAAATTATCCTCATTTATAAAATATTTATTTCTCTGTATCTATATATAGTAATAGAAGTAATAGTGCTGCTTGCATAATTATCTAGTAGAGAGAAGATCAAGGTATCAAACACAGTACCACAACATGAACAACAAAAACCTACGTAAAAGTTGCCAATACATAGCCCGGACACCAGTTAAATATATTTTTGTAGTAGGGATTTAAATGTAAGACTAAAGTTAAGTAATTGATTTCATAGTTTCCATGCAGACATTTTATACCTGTCATCTTGCTGCCTTTGGTTGGCAAACTCACAAGGTGCCCTGAACCCCTGTGGGACACCGCTGTGGGAAATACAGCCTCAGTGGCAACAAAAACAGTTCAGCATGTTTGAAGAGAAATGAGAGCTGAGACATTGTCTGATGGTAGTCTTAAGTTACAATCATGAGAAATAAAAACTATTCACAGAGACAACATCAGAGGTAAGCCAAGTAGGTTTATACAAATAAGTGCATTCTACAGTTACACAGCAGATAAAAGCTAGGCTTTGTAAACACTGTAAGTGCATTTATGATTTACTGACCCCTTTGCATTAGTTAATTACATCTCTATTTTCCAAAGTAAACAACTTTTTTCCTAATGAATCATGATTCAAGTGAACTAAAATTGTGACTAAAATTAAACTGAAGGAATATCTATTTTTGGACCTTCTGCTGCTCTTGACTTAAATTACAAGTTTCATGCACCTTTTTATGCAAGCTTTACTTCTGAAGCCAAATTTCTCTCATGTCAATATAGTAAGTGAGATTGAAGTAATATATATATCTTAAAAAAAAATAAATCTTGAGTTTTGGATCCACATAGGTCAGTTTCACAGTTGCTACAAAAATCAAAATCATGTGTAATCCTCACAGATTTTAAGGACTCTAAGAGCAAATGAGAATAGCATTAATCAAATTGATGTGGGACATGGACACCAAAGAACATCTTTTCTTACTAGTCACCCTGAAAAAGCATTCACAACTTGAAGAATAAAACTTAGTATGCATATGTATCTGCTGCCTGAAAAATAACTCTGTAGTTTATAGAGAGAATAATCTCTGAAAAAAAATGCATGTTAGCTGCCAGCACCAAAGCTCCTGAGAGACTACAGTGAACTATTTAAAAAAGGATCATTTATTTAAAGTATACAGTGTAAAGTACTTGGCACTTCTGATCAAGCAGAGTACAGAACAACCTCCTACCTTTTATTTACAAAAGCAAAGGTCTCAGAGTTCCTGAAACCAGGAACTGAAAACAACAGGAATCATTTCTTCCCAAAATGAAAACCGGTAACTGCCAGCATGCTTATGCCTTTCAATAAAAATTAAAAATTTAAAAATAAATTAAAAAAAAAGAGAAGAGCATTTATGAAATAAACACAGAGGTAGTTCCTCACTGGAGTTTAAATCTCATTCCTCTTCAACTTTTGCTCCTTCTTACAGCAGCAAATATGTGCAAATTCAAGCTATTTGCCAGACAACAACAGGAAAAAAAAGGCTAAAAAGTTCATTAGTATCTCTCATGCACGGATCTTCACTTCTTACCTAGGACACTGTAAATCTCTCAGGCAAACTCTGTGAACTCTTAACTTGTATCAGTGAAACCTTATAAAGAAATTTATATGGTTTATGGCCTGTAACAGGTAATTCAAGTGTAGGAAAGACCTCTTTGTAGGTGTGGAAAAAGGAAATAAAGTAAGGGATAGCCTTCCAATTCATAAGCAACGTTCATACTCTGAGAACATATCCCCTTTAAAAATCATGCAATTTGGTTATTGCTGCTTTTGTGTATGTCCATAGCAATTTGAAGCTTTAATCACTGTGCTTGATACACTCAAATTGTAAAAAGCAGAACAAATTAAAGGTGGGCCCTTCCCAAGGAGGTTACACATACAAGATGAGAGATAAGTAACTACTTACAGGGGAAATTCAGAAAAAGAGTTTCTCAGAGACCTAAAAAATGCACTTTGTTGCTATTGCTCATTAGAAAGAAACATAGAAAAGTCTGGGTTGGAAGGGACCTCTGGAGGTCATCTGGTCCAACCTCCCTGCTGAGAGCAGGGACATCCTCAACCAGAGCAGGTTGCTCAGAGCTCTGTCAAGCCCCACCTTGAATGTCTCCAGGGATGGGGCCTCAACCACCTCCCTGGGTAACCTGTTCCAGTGCTCCAC
>VWZY01009930.1:411563-539068 GCA_013399075.1 Chloroceryle aenea | reverse complement strand
TCCCTGGAGCCTTCTCTTCTCCAGGCTGAACAATCCCAGCTCCCTCAGCCTGTCCTCATAGGAGACGTGCTCCAGCCCCCTGATCAAAGAGCTCCTATGATGAAGTTACCAGAAGAAAGCATGCCTAACACATTCTACTTCTTTAATGAAAGATGACAGAATAAAGAAAATGTTGGCATATAATATTGTATATGAGTGCATAAACCTATATTATGCTAAAAGATGAATGCTTAAGAGAAACTATAGCCCATACTATAGATTGCATAAAGTCACACATGCCTGATCTCCATTTCTAGAAGTCCTGAAATAAAAGGTAATAAAGGGTGGGAAAAATGTCACTAGTGGCTTGCACAGCCTGGCATCTCCTAATTCACACTGTGATTATGAAAACTCCTCCCAGCAAAATGAATCCATGATTCTATTAAAGCCATGGAAATATCCTGATCTCTTTGCACAGGCCACAGTTTTACTAAGAATATTAAGTGACCAGCACACATGGGGGCATTAATACATTCAGGCAGGAAATATAGAAGCTGTGAAGTGAGTATCAATAATTAATGCTTTTTTCCATTGATTTTTCAGACTCTCATACCATATTACAGAGAGGGAGTCCAAAACAGCGTTACCAATGACTATAGCTCAGCCACTGATAACAACACAAAAGCAAAATGTGCACTGTATTTAATACTATTAGTTCTGATACTATTTTATCTGATGTGTTGGGTGTCATGAAGTGGACAACACTGCACTGTCACAACCAGCCTTCCTCTGACAGGAGGAGGTATGAAGTTCTCGTGAACATCTTAGTCCATAAAAGTCATTGTTAAGACCTGAGTAAGAAAGCCAAATATAGGATGTCTCACAAACCAATACTAAAACCCCTTACACTTTTTAGTATGAATTCTGAGGGAAAGAAGCATAGGGGTTTTCTGAGGAAGAATTAACAAATTACTGATGTAACAAAATATAAGAAATGGCTTGCAGCAAGCTGTATTTTGCCTATAAACTGATATAAGCTATAGTTTATATACAAGTAACAATTTGCAAATGAGACAAATGTTCTGGATACTTTATTTTTTGGTTATATTTTAAAATCTATTTCTGTAATGTGTTTCATATACCTCTGAGGTACCTGGAAGTTTATTGCTCAGTAAGAGGTAGTCCCACATATACAATGATACAATTTAGGGCTTGAAATGTAGAATTGGTGATGTGATTAGAAGATTAGACCATTCCTGATATGGAATAATTTCCTATTTAATTAGCTAGCTCATATATAATGCCACTGAATAAAAATTCTAATATCAAAGAAAACTGGGGGGGGCTGGGGGGGAAATGCAAGAGGAGCTTGCAATCCCCCATGCTTTGATTTAGATCAAGATTTTGACCACCCTGAAGTTTCGAAGTGTTAACATAGAAGGTGTTATTCTTAGAAACTGCCATGTCTGCTGATTGAAATGAAGGATTCGCTGGCACATGAAACCCTCATTCTTTTAGTTTGGGGTTTTTTTGGCTTTGTTAGAACAGTCTCTTTCCACACGCACACACACACCCCTCTTTTGTTAAGATGGCAGACTGCCCTGCTTTTACATGCAGGAAAAATCTGCTTTTGCAAGAGCTTAATTCTCTCCTGCCAGCCCATCATATTTGCTCACCTCTGTCATTAATGAACCAAAAATGGCAATAGATCTGAAATGGCTATATCAGCTTTTATAAGCTTTACTGATCTGGAAAAAAAGCAAACATCACTTCAGCTCATGACAGTATTAGTTACAGTTTCACAAATAACATCTTGAGGAGCTGATTTATAAAACATAAGGACCATAGAAGAAATTTCCTTGGGACTTAGAGCTAGAACCACTTATTTTCATTTTATTTCAAAATTACTCCCTTTTGGTAGTATTGTGCAGTCACCAGATACTTTGAAAACAAAAATAGAGTCTTTCATGAAAGGCCACTAGCCACTTTCTGACAGCCCTTATCAGTCAAATCATCAGGAAATAAGCTGGATCCAAAAAAGGAGTTACTTAGGCAACAGAGTACATTCATGTACAAAATCCAGAGTTGTAGCAAAAAAGATACTACAAAATCTCTTCAGATAGAGAAAATGCACTAACTGCCTAGAAAATATGGTGTTATTAATTCAACAGGCATACCATACTTATTGCTGAATAAGCACCATTTAAAGACATTTAATAGAATCGTTGGTAAAGGAGGAATTTCAGCATTGCAACTTGCCCTTTTGCCTGCCTCCTCTGCTATTACAGTTACAGCAGAACCAAAGGGACAGTATACACCTCTCTTACAGCAAGGGATGCTCACATTCCTGAATGTTTAAGTCCACCCACTTTTCCTTTTTAATATAAAAATAGTTATAAACCGGGATTCAATCACCTCTGCTTGTAAAGCATAGAGAGACACCAAAACCTGAATCATGTCTATATCTTCAAATAGCCATGGGGAGTTGATGAAACATAAAGCTAATAAAAGATTAGCTGCAAAAAGACACACATGTTCATCATTTTCAACATGCCAAATATTTCAGCTGGCAATTGCTTTAGATGTCAGTAAGTCACCACTATGTACACTCTCTATGTACCCTGTATCTGCCATATCATAGTAAGGATGACTCGTTTTTATCTTAAGGAATTCATATAAGCTTGGAGCCAAGTCTGCATGAAGTCACTGAATATACAAGCAATATAACCTCAAAGTTTTTCTTATGGGGAAGCACGCAGACTTTTAAAGCTGTCCCAAGGGAACAGCGTCTTCTGGAATTACACAATGAACTGAACTGCGCTCTTGGCACGGTACGACCCAAACAGAATAAATTAATTGCTTTAACATTTAGGTGTGATGAACCAGATGCTGCAGAGTTTTGATAGGTATTACAGAAAGAAGTATATGAAAGCATCGAGTAAGTATTTGACTTACACTAAGCATTAGTAAGGATATCATATTCCATCTCAGAACATGAATGAATATTCTGCTCAGATTGTGGAGCAGTGAATGTGGGTTAGCATTAATAACAATAAAAGGAGCACTTATACTGTATTGGACATACAGCTACTTAAATTCAAAAGAACTGATAGTTGAAAAGTACAATATTTACAAGTCAAATTTTGGCACAAGAGAGTCACAGTAGGCTAGGACTTAAAATCAGGAGGTTCTGTTCCCATGACTGTTACCGATATGCATTCCTGAACAAGTCTTTCTACATCTTTCATGTTGTGTTTACATACTTGTTAACTTACACTATCTGCAATACAAGACACTGTGCTGTATGTTTGTTCAACACACATGTGTCTGGCTTGACTAAGGACTCCTCATATTACTAATAAAACAGAGAGCACCCATTAATAAATACTGAAGTCACTAGTGATTTCGGAAGCCTTTGATCTCACAAAGCAAGTGAACTACTTCACTTGCTTTCTCAAGTAATCACTCACCTCAGTGGCTCTAGTTCTTGATTTAATTTACATGAATTTTAGATATGAACCATACTTTCTGACAAGATTTAAAAACAAACAAAAAACGCACACACACACACACACACAAAAAAAAACACAAAAAAAGCAAACCCAAAGAAATACAGAAGCTCTGTGGAGGAGAAATTAAAACAGCCATGAAACCCTCTATTTTACAGGATTTGTGATTTTAAGGTCCTTGGAACAATTGAAAACAAAACAAAACAAAACAATGGGACCAGCAGATTTTGTGCTAGTTCTGAGTATTCCACAGTGAATCTGTTAATTTGGCTGTTGCCTGCAAGAGTTTAAATTATAAGAAATACAGTTAGAAATAAACTATTGCTCAGAAAATAAATATGTCAGGGGATACAGATGATAGAAGAAGCTTGAAGAAGCTAAACTTGTCATTCACATCCAACAAAATAGTAGTACTTGAAGATACCAGATGAAGATCAGTTCAGTGAAAAGGTCATAGAAGTCACCGAACAGAAAGTTACACATTTTTTGTGTCATGAGCTGATACTTGACAGGAAAAAAAAAAACCAACAACAGACATCTGATTTGAGCCTGACATGCAATAAACCACCAAAACAAAAAGAAAAAAGCCAGGGCTATAACACCAGTGTGCACGGATAGGGAAAAATGTTGGCAGAAAAAAGGCAGAATGCAGCCAAGAACTTGAAACAGAGGTAAAGCAAATCAATATGCACAGGAGTTAGATGAACATCAGTCAGTCAGCAGTTGTAGGTTTTTAAAGACCAAGACATATGTTGATGGTGATATATATTTGAATGGTTGTGAAAGGTATCTGGAAAAAAACCTGTCGGCTTTTGTCACTGTAGACTTCTAAACAAAGAATAAAATTAATCAAGAATCTGTAGTTAATTTTCCAGATTTAAAGTATCAGTAGCAATCTCCAAGCTGTAATTATAGTCTTGCTTACTAACAAAACCAAAAAAACCCCAATAATCTGGAAAATAAACACTGTTGGAAGATACTGATAAAAAGGCATTATTATTTTCCTAATTGTTATTTTACTATATTTAATGTAGTTACTGTGCTTAATTAGCAAACACATGAATTTTGTGTATGATCCACGTACTGTAAATAGAATGCTCCAACACACAGTGGAGTATGCAGATATGCCTGACAGAACTCTCTCCAAGGGAGCATAAGAGTTCTAAGGTTTGGTCTTCAGCTGCTCTAAAAAAATAAAACAAACTACTTTGCTTCCTTCTTCATGTCTGGTCCTGGGTCTGTGTGGCAGATGGTTAAGATTTTTTCAGTGTATCCCAAAGAGGTATAATTTTTAACCAATTTGCCCTTAGTGGACAGCATTCTGCTTCTCTTCAAAAGCCATCCAAAAATGTAACCAGCTATTTATATTGTGTGATAGGTGGCCAGTATCTCAGTATTGCACAACAAAACCAAGACTATGGAGGTTAGGAAAAGAAACACAGATGGGAAAGAGGACAAAACTGAACAGAACTACTTACCCTTGAAAGCTAAAGCATTCTAACAGGGACTGTTTATTAAATAAAGTTATTCTAATCCAAATTTAGACATTGTTCATCACCTTTTTTGGCTGTTGATTAACCTCAAGCTTTTCCATCATTTACTGGAATATATTTTAATCAATTTCACTTTACAATTTTTATAACAAAATTTAAGTCTCTCTTGGATGCTTGTATTCATGCCATTGTTAAAGAAGCTTACCAATCTGGAGATTCTGGGCATGAAAATTGCTTCTGCAGGGGTCAGATTTGAATTCTGGGATCAGATGAAAACAGGCATGCAGAAGCCTCTTAAGCAATCTAACAAGGTCTACCATTGCAGCTTTCGCTATCCCTTTGCCTCACACAACTGTGCTTCCTTTCAGCTTATCCAACAGAGCTCCTGATATCACAGACCCTGAGATGCCACAGAAGCCACAGCTGCTGGAAGAACCACAGACTATTGCTTGTTAAGCCTACTTGTTCACCACTGAAATTAAAAATAAGAAAGATGTAGAGAGGTAGATGAAGAGGAAAAGGAAAGGAGTAATAAAAACACTGCTTGAAAAATGTGAATTAATTATGGCAGTAATCTAATTTCTAAGATAATTCTAATAAAAGATAAGCATATTCCATCTCAAGTAAAATAAAAGGAGAAAAACCCTATTGTCCTAGCTTACCATTTTTAAAAAAAATTAATATCATTCAAGTATCTTTTCATTTTTGAAAGGTAAGGTTAATCCTGTGTGAAGCATCATTAACTCTTCTTGCATGCTCTGTGTTTTCCTCAGTAGGGACAGAAACACAAGCACAGACTATGCAGTTAATTAAAGTGTAGCTGCTGCCTCAGCTGCAATGTTGTGACTGGTGGGAGAAGCACAGGCAAGAACTGAAGAGGTCCTTTTCAAGGATGGCTAAAAGCCACTGGTTTTAGGGCCCCCCTGTGGCAAACCTCAGGATTCTGCTTCATTTTAATGTTCTGTTTTGTACACCATGCACATCCTGGAGAATGAAGATCTCTAAAACAGAGTTAATTTGTTGTACTATACACTTTTGTATTGCTCTTGAATCCTTGCTCTGTTATGAAAATTGTCTTTTGAAACTTAAAAGGATACACCTCCATAAATCACTTTTAGCTGCATTTATATCAATACCCATTATTCTGAATAATGCTTCTGAAACAAAGCCCTAAAAATAGACATATATAATTCTTAATAAACTTCACGTCCATTTGTTCCACAGCCCCCCCTTCTTATATGTTAACATAAATGTGTCCACTTAAATGTAGATAATTTACATGAATTGAGTGCTACACCAAACTCTTCTTGGAAACGTTATGCTACAGAGCTCTGTATCATCTGTTGGAAACACTGCAGAGGAGTACATAGTGACCCTGTCCCTCCACTGCCTACTACTCCTATTACTTTCAACAAAAGATCATCTAAAAGCAGTGGAAGTTAATATAAAATGTAACAGAAAAATCACATCAAATTGAAGTACCTTATATAATAGCAAGTGTTCTGTCTCAAGAAGTGTGTTGAAGTAAATTGAAACTCTGAACATTATCATGGGGTGGAAAGAGGATACAGATTATAGAGACAGTTCTTTTTAGCCTGAGAAATTCAATGCAAGAAAGATAAACTAGCTTATACGGTCTGAAAATTAAATGCTTTAAACATCACATAAGCTACCTATTGAGAAGAATCAGAGTATTAGGCTATGAGAAACACCATAAGGTAAACAACAGTACACAAATTAAGGTAATGTATTTTAAGTGTGGCATCTTGTGTCCGTCAGGAGAGAATGCTAGCCTTATTTCAGTATTTACAGTCCAACCTAATAACTTCCAAACATGTTTTCTATTCTTAAAACATAGTCCATTAACACTCTTCTTAATAACTAGCCTTGCTGAATACAGAACAACACAAACGTATATCCTATGCCACTGAATATCTTAAAAAGCGAAAAACTCGGTGGAACAAATGGTTTATTTTCTTTTTAAAGGAAAAAAAAATGTGAACATCTCCAGTGGGAATATCTATGTATATATAAGCACATACACACACACAGAGCAAAAAATGCTTTCATAAATATTATGGGATCAGGAAGCAGTATGCATATATGTTTTCAAGGGAAATATTTTTTTTAATATGGTAAGAAATGAATAAACAGATGAAGGAAAATGTGATGTCTCTATGAATGAATGTTAAATGATACTGTGCAAATTTTCATAAGTAAAGGTTCCTGAGTGGCATTAGTAGAGATGTTAGCCCTGAATCTGTGCAAGAGGAAAAAAATAGTTCTGCTCAAAGGCTGAGAAAAATATATTTTGCATTTCACACCTCGGAAGCTATTTACATTTTGTTTTTAACAGCTAACTCAATCTCCTTACACTTGTGACCTAGTTCATACCAAGCTACACACTAGTAAGCACTAACACCTGTTATCCAGCACTGATGGATTCATCTTACATTTCATGTTGGAAATCCAAGCATCTCTAAGTATAACAAGTGTAATATAAAATACTAAAATTGATTCATACTGGCTCTCAAGAGAAACATTCTAGCTAATTGAGAAGGTCTTCAGTTCAATTATGCTTGTACTCAAAATGTACAACAGATGTAAAATTATTGCTTAAGTAGATTTGTTTATTGTAAAAAGTTCTTAGCACAGCTTTCACTATTCATTATTTCATTTATTTCTGTACAGCTTCTTATACTGTATCTTTCACTGAAATATCTCAAATCTTCATTAAAAGACATGAATAAACATTATCTGGTGTCTCATCTCTATTACTTTCTCCCCAGCAGCACTATTGCATATACAACCTGGCTAAAGAGGTTCGGAAGAAAAAGGAGTCTAAACGTTTGCGGTGTTGCTTGTTTGTGTTAGAGAAGAAGCATTTCTCATTTTCTGAGCAAAATGTAAGGTAGGCTGTTACTATCCTTAGCTCACATGAGAGTCTGTTGCACAGATATTGTGCCATTACATATAGTAATAGCATTAACTCTTTCCTGTATTGATATAATACTGCAATTATTTTATCATCGTCATTTCTTGCCAGAGCAACATGCACAGTTTCCTAAATTATGCAGACTACTTCATTTAATTAAATGAAAGCTGCCTTAATGTCTTCCATGGATATTGCTATTTAAGGCTACAGAACACAGTATTCGATTTATATTTTTGTGGTCACTTAAGGTTAATGTTTTAATAGTCTTCATTTGTATTACATTACTATGAGAGGATAAGTATAGGCCATTAATATGAATAATAACCATTTATGTACTAGTAAATCCTGCATGGGATTATACTTAGATTGTAAAATAAGACAGTGGTAATTTACAAATATAAAGTTATTGTGAGACAAAATAGTATCTCCTGTATCTTTTCTAAGGGACCTAATTAACAAATATATTTTGTTCAACTGACAGTCCTCACAGATGCTGAGGAAAAAAACCAAACTACTGCTTCTCTTAAAAACTTTTGCAAAGCAGTTTGCCAAAGAGATAAAAACAGGTGAATTTATGAAGTCTTTCTGGTGGAGAAGCACATAAAATCATTCAATTTCAACAGTAATGAATAAATATGAAGTCCTACCTGTAAGTAAAACAAAAGCTATCTGGTTCTATAAAAGGATCTCCTTTATTTTTAAGTTTCTGAGTAAAAAAGGCAGTAAGTTTCAAGGATACATTCACATTTATATGAATATGCTACTTTCAAAAACATGTACTAGGAATGGGTTTCTGCAAACCCTACTTCCACTCAATACTACTTAGTTCCACAATTCTTATGACATTCCCAGCTTAGCACAATATGACACACACTTAAAGTGTTCCTCTTCTCAGATAATTCCATATTTCCCATCTCACTTCCCCAAACTCATTATCTATTCTAAGAATAATTTCAGGAAAATCATTACATAAGGACCAACAGCTTAAAAACATTTCGATTGCATTGAAACCAAGCAATAAAAGTTCTGAACAAAGGAATGTTCTCAGGGGGAACAATTTCCAAAAAATCTACACGTGACATGGTTTTCAAAATAAAGTAGAGTAGTATAAAAGCAATCATATCTGAAAAACAAAACCAATAAATCTTTTGTGAGAAAAAAACTTGGGGGCAACACATATGCAACCCATATGAAAATTAATATGAAATTAACTCTGCCTTGTAAAAGCATACAAACTGCTTCTCAGAAATATAATTAGCAGAACGTGAGATTAAGAAAGTCTCATTGTTTATTGAGGTTTGAGCACCTGACTGAAATAAAGAATTCCTACTGGCACAGATAAAGGAATAATTTTATTAGTTAAAGGAAGCTTCTAGCCTGTTGTGACAGGGATAGACTCTTTCTCCAGCTATTTGTGTTTACCTTGAATGCCCAAGACATTTAGCAAATTTGTAGATATATGCTTTCCATGTCAACTGCCTGTCAGATTCAAAAGCACAGTTTGAACTTGGATCCTTCAATGCTAAGCATCATCCATCAACTTAAAACAGCATAATTATCTCCTATTAGATTCTTCTCCTTTAAATTAGAATAATCACTAGCTCAAAAGCAAGAACCACCAGAGGGGGGAGGAGCTAACTCTGCATGCACATTATCTATTTATCATTTGATAATTTTCAAGGAGAGACGATAAGGCCAACCAAACCTGTCAAAAGGCTAACTTCCTTCCACTATACCAGCCCTGTAACAGAAGCAGTGCTTCTCGAAGTAGCAAGCAGTGCTGCAGAATAATCTCCAGAGCCTGAGATTTGACCAGAAACTCAGAGAGTGATGTACTGATCACAGGATGCCTGGACTGTGCTTCCCAGCAAAGGCAGGTATTCAGGAGAAAAGCTGCAAACGTCACCCAGTAAGTAAGCAAAGACAGACTTCTTGAGCACAGATCTCATCGGACTGATAGGCACAGCAAGGAAATTGTCAGCTTGTTTGCTTCTATCCTGTCAACAGAAGCATAATTTTGTGTCTTTTTCTGGGAATTAATTAAGAAACCAGCTCAATCATTAAATTTGTGTAAAACAACAGAATGTACATCACCAAACTTTGGCTACTTAAACTAAAAGGAAAACATTATGGTCTCCACAGATGATCAGAGAAAGGAGACAGAAGAGCTAGTTACACATCCATCACATTCATTAGTCCATTACACATATTGATCCTGCATTTACTCAAGTAAATACCATACAGTGTTGAACATCTTGATGCAAAGCTCAGTAAGGAATCCAGTTAATGACAGCAAACAGGCAGAAGATAGTTAATATACATTCACTTTCATATATTTAGGGCCAGTATATGACTGTACTGAACTGCAGATGAGATGCAGTTCTCCAAGGAAAAGGAAATCAAACTGATACTTCACTATTAAGCCTGTTACATACATGAGTTGTGAATAAGCCAAATAATCAAAATAAAATATTGGTTCAGGTCTTCATCTGGAGAAAATTGCCAATTTCTGACCCAAGCATCCACCCCTAGTGTTCATGATTAACATGAATATGATCTAAAATAAGGAATAGGTAATTATAACTGAAACTAAGGACAGCCACACCCAAACAATTCCTGTGCATAAAGCTACTGGAAAATATTAGGGACAAAATTAACTGCTAATGATTTCATAATGACAGTGTTCATAAGTAAAATGCTGCCTTTTTATTTTTAATGTGCAAAGATATCTGACTTTTGAAGATAAATATAGTAATAAATGGGTCTGGAATTCAGTACATTCAAAAGTAAACTATGTGATACTTCTCCAGAAAAGTTATATCAGAAATTTTCACTCAGACCTAGTAACTGTCTTCAACTGCACCCTTATGTGTTTGTAAGCATCAAACATTAGGTACTATCTTTGTCCTGTAAACTTGTGCAACTTTCATTCTCAGATCTTCATTCTTGTTATCATCTTCAACTCCTGAGCATCGAGTGTCTCAAAAGTCCCTCTCCTTTTCCTACCACTTTGAATGGATTAACTTCTAAACTTAGAGACAAACTCAAACTTTCTCCTCCTTTCTTCTTTAAGATCTCACAAGACTGATGTATTCCCTACATGTAACTTTTGTAAAAAGAAAGCAGCAGAAAGTAGTTCTATTAGTGTCAGCAAAAGTATCCTGCATGGCCATCCTGTAAGCTTATGGAGAACGTAGTCCACAATTATTAAACTCCCGTTAACTGTCACAGCTAAAGAAGCAAAAGGTCTCCTGTATCAAGTGTCTCTCTACAATGTCGTATCTATAGAGATACAAGTTAAATTAAGAATGAAACTCCACCATAATCACTGCAGAAACGGCAAGTGTGTCAAATGTGTAAAGCAATTCTTCAGTGGTACAATGCTGGAGGTTGTCATGACAACTCCTCTCACTCCTTCCCACTGATTTTTGGCAAGTATTTTTAATTTTATTTTTTTTTTTAAACAGCATTTTTGCTCCCTCCCTTCTAGCCCTTTTTTCCCCCCCTTCACACTATATGAACGATATCACTAACAGTGAGAGCATTCAAAAACATTGGTGTGCAACCACTTCAGACAGAAGACTGAAGCTAGAATAAATCTCACAACACATGTATAGGCTAGCTATGTCACAAGCACAACAGTCCAGCTAGCAATAAACATTTTTTTTCCTCCTTTCTTTTTTCCCCCTGTAGAAGACACTGTACCTTGTTGGGCTGATTATGTTTAGTGATATACTCTAGACAAGAATCAGCTTATAAAGCATGGTCTATGACCTCATGATTTCGATTATGCCTGCAGACAAATTTTATGCCAGTAGTCTCCTCTCATACTTGTCTTCTAAAGAGTTACCTTCCTGCCCATACATCTTTCTACAGTCACAGTATGCAAGTGTTCTGATTAATAGCAGAGGATTCTTCAGATAATGCTTCCAGAATGCCTTTATAAAACATATCTAGGAGAAAGGCAATCTTCTCCACCTGCACTGCAGTCACAATTTGTTCCTCTTACAGTATTTGCTGTTCTCTACATACTACAGCACAAGTGCCAGACTGCTCACCAGCTGAAGCTATGCCATCTAAAGCCCCTCAAACTCAGTGACTCTCTCAGAGGCATCTCTTGTCAGCTAACAGGATTTCTGCCTGCAACTGTGAAATACCTGTGGTTTTGCTGCAGAATAAAAATTGTCTTAAACTTTTGACTAAGCAGTAAAAGGCAGCACCAATGTGACCATTCTCTGTGCTCAAGCACAAAGGTGAAATCGAAGAACTAAATTCTCACAGGATAAGAGCCTGCCTCTGGCTACTCTGTGAAGTCCATGGAATGCTCCCCCTCTTCCACCAATGGCTGCTTGCCCATGGGTATTGTCTGTTCACAGCCAGCTTCTATGAAAAGAAAGCCCATTTTCAATTCTAAAGGCAGCTGTGAAGATGCATGATTTCTATCCAATTTTCTTCTCAGAAACAGTGTCTGTCTCAGATTGTATGTCCCCAGTTCAAGGTCCTTTGAACATAATAACTTCTCATAACATTGATCCCATTTTTGCACAAATATTTTTATGGCTTGATCTTTCACAATCACTGAAACATGTTAACAGTGTGCTGGGTTATATTGGTTTGTGCTCTGTCTTATTTCAATAAAAGTAAAATTATTTTGGCAAAGACAAAAAATCTAGTCCAGCATTCTGTTTTGGTTAGTGGGCAGTACAGAGGGTGATTCCAACAACTGTGGACCATACTTCTACCAAACCCAAATTCTAAGCATACAATTGAGGAATATATCAGTATTTACCAATTTCTGATTTAGGTCCCATGAGTATTTTACAGATTTCTCTATGGAAAAGTGCATGTGGAGAAACTATTCTATAAATAACAGTATCCACAAATCCTACAAATATCCTCAAAACTCCAGAGGATAGTAACCAAGACCATGCAATCCCATGCTGTCCGCTTGTGAAAGGCAGACAGTGTCTCCACAAAAGTCACAACCAAATGCATGGAAAGTACCTGTTGTTTTTAACCAAATGACCCAAGCATACTACCACATTATAATAGCAGGTATATAGTTACAGACCTCATCAGGTTTAGCAAAGGAATAGTCAGTTATGAGATACGGCTCGTGTTTGAAAGAACCCCCTGCATAATATATGTATTACCATAGGACAGTTTCACCCATCTTTCAGAGGAATGTCACATAAATACCTCCTGTCCTTCCCTCTAAAATTACTTCAGATCAGTTAAGATGATTCTATTCTGTTTAATACACATAAATAAAAACTAAGCAAAAGCAAGGGTACCAGATAAGTATCAGTTATATTTGGTAAAATGCAAACGCAAGAACTGTACGTTTGTCTCACTAAAAATAATAAGACACATATGAACTGGAATAAAGGTGTTTTACAAAAAACATCTTAGTTCCTCAACCTTTGCACTTACCGTTCCAGATTTTAGCATGTAAGAATAAAATGCAGCACTGGAAAATTGTGTTTGGTAACATTATACAATTTTCAGTAATATAAGCATTATATTCCACCTAAAATTTGATCAGTTTTCTATTTAGAATAAGAGTACAATCTGAAAGAAATTACAAAACCAGCTCAATAATTTTTTCCTTTCAAGTTTTCTTTAGTGTTCCCCCCTTTCCCCAACCACAACATCCAGGCAAAGAAATGGGATTCAGTGGGTCTAAATGGTTGTGTCTTCACCAAAGATATTCCCTATAGGGGCGAGACATTGCTGGTGATGGAGCTGCTCCTTCAGATCATGCAGCAAAGGGTCATGCACCAAGAGCTACAATTCTCAGACTCAAGCCATCCCAAAGAATTAAGGACACCAGACTTGCAGCCATCAGTACCTAGCTAACTGCTGCAGAACCAAAAATGAGGAAAAGTTCACAAGTTCTTCCATCAAAATTTCCTCAAAGTAAACATCCTATCAACATGCTTCATCTCCATCAGGCATTACCATACTGTGCACATGGAGTAACACAGCTGCTGCCTTTGAATAGAATCAGAGCCAGGGCCCTTCCTCCTGTTAATCTTTTGCTTCTTCCATAAGAAACAGAAACGGATTCTTAAATAAGCATTACAAACTATACAGATCAAAAGTAATGCATGTGCATGGATCATACTTCCTGTGATCTGGAAAGTAACACATTCCCAGAGCGCTGGTACGATGTGCTGCATGCAGCACACCTCCACGGGTACATGGCTGCCATTCCAAACATTTCTCTAGAGCATCTTCACATAGAAAATGTTACAGAAATCTAAACTTGGTAAAAGGGTTAAATAATTATAGTAAAGCATATGTCTAAAACATAAGTTTTACCCTTTTGCACAGCTTCACTGAATAGAAGATTCTGTGTCAGGCATGATACATTAGCATCTTAAGGACTTGGGGAAGACAATCTGAACTTCCTTAGTAAAACTGAAGCAATGGTAACCAGCAAAATGGATAAAGTTTGCTAACAGTCACAAGAACTGAATGGAACAAATGCCAAGTCACTGTCAATAGTTTAAAAGCCTATGAAGATTTTACAGGTTCGTTAGTGCAGGTTTATGAGTACATTTGTCTAAGTACACATTGCATTGCCTAAACTGGCTGCTCTTCACCAGTCAGTCACTGCTGTGAACTAACAAAATCTCTCTTTTCTTCAGAGGCAAGCACGTGCTGGAGTCAGGGAGAAGGCTACAAGAAGGATCAGTAAATATTTTACATGAGCAGCTCTCATATTTGCAGGGAGAAAACTGAGTCCTATGGTTGGGAATTTGGTTCCTAGTAGTTACAGAGAAAGTAATTTCAGTTACTGGGATATTTCTATTATTGTAAGTTATAGGTTCACCATTAAACATCTGAAAACAGTAAAACTGAAAAAGTTTGTGTGCTTTACACACAAGGAAAACAGAAAGACATGGTAGGTTTGCTGGTTTATCATCTGCTTTTAGCTAAACACGACACAGCCACTCGCCCACTGCTTCCCTCACTCATTCACACCCCCTCCTGTGGGATGGGAAGGAGAATCAGGAGAAATAAAATAAGATGCAACCCCAGGGATTGAGATAAGGACAGTTTAAGAAAATAACACGAAGAGAGAAGAAAACAACAGTACTAATAATAGCACTAATTAAATGATAGACAAAGCGAGTGACAGGCTATACCTGTGCCCAAGACACCAACTTCCCTTACTCCAGCCCCACAGAAGCTACACGCTAAAACAAGTTGAAAATTGGCACCCCTGCCCCAGGCCAGCCCTCCCCTTATGCAGGGGCATGACTCGGTGTGGTGTTGAATACACCCCTGACTGGCTCAGTCGATTATCCCAGGTGTGGCCCCTCCCAACTGCCTGGGCCAGCAGCTGCCTGTGATAATTAACCCAAACCAAACCCAGGACAGCGGGTGCATTTATTTCTGTATCTAGTGCTGAGAATTCAGAGGAACATAAAAGGTGGAAAAAATGGTGTGAATATATTTAGACATAAGTGTGTTCTTTCAAGATCCAGCACAAGACCTAAAATACGTGTAAAATGGATGAAGCTTTATGGGCTTCAACTCACCTAAGTAACAAATGAGCTTGTGTCAATATTCTACTCATTTTATTCATAAGGCACTGATTGGACCTGATCAACACTAAAATACATCATGGACAGAAAGGGATATATAACATAATGGGAACTGAAAACTGCATTGCTATCAATCAGTTGCTGAAAGCAGTATTCAAAGCATTGACTTTGTGCTGGACAGAAAGCACAATAAGAGACAATGAGATTTGTGTTCTAGATTAGATACCTTGAGTCTCCACAAATGGAAAAATGTTGCACGTACATAAATTAGTTTGGTTTTTTTTTCCCCTTGTGCCTTTTCATTTACAGTAAATCTAGAGATACTGTTGTGCTGGATAGTTAAAAAGCTGTCAGGCCCTACTGCCTCTCATTTTCACGGACTATTTAACATAGCATAGGACATCATAATGTTCAGCGTGGGAATGCAGGGAAAACTCTTCTGCAGATTCAGCATACTTGGAAAATTTGACATCTATATCATGTACATGACAGAACTGCAGTGCACTAACAGCCTCCTATATGGTCACTAGCCAGCCACAGGGAAATTGAGATCAGAGCTAGCATAACACTAAATTTGCAAGGTCTAACTCTACTGTAGTACAGAATTAACTATAATCAAATCTGCTATAAAGCTTATTCTTACAGTGTCTTTTAACTTCTGAAATAACTTCAGATGATCACAAAATGTGTAAAAATAAAGTAAAAACAAAGAGAAAAAAAAGAGAGGTGTAAAGATAGAGTCAGAGAGCAGTACTGTACTACTCACAAGCACTCATGGGTAATGAAATTTTGGATCTAACGGGTCATTGCTATCAGAAAGTAAGCAAGGTGTTTATTGAAAAATTGTTCACAAGAACAGGATTGATATGATGTGGCAAAATTAAGTACATGATAAAAATCTGTAAAAATACACTCTTGGAGGGTTTTTTTCCTATTGTCAAACTTGTTGCTGCTGATTCACCACCTGCTGGAAGATAACTGATTTCATTAAGTCTTTACTGGAACCTACTTGTGTTTTCTGAGGCTTTTTATAGGAAGGATGTGAATTTCTTCAGCTGTACTTTAGCATCTGAATAAGCCTTGTGGATTTGAATGCTTTCTTTTTTCCTGTATAACCCAAGAAGCATGCAGTGACATAAGCTTTTTTCTTGATCATATCAATTGTTCCATTTCTTACAGAAAACAATAATATAATTTCTTGCAATACAAAGATAGTGTGTTTTAATGAAAAAAAAAATTATGTATATATGGCCTGGTTTTATCTGAAGGGAAAATATATAATGGTCATGAAAATCTTCACAATCACTTCCCAATTTCATAGTATAAAGCACCACAGACGCAAAAACATGTCAAAGGTAATGAGAGCATGCATAACATGAGTTAACTTGCAAATATAAGTTACCTACCTCTGGGAAATACCAAATCTCCACCTGTTTTGCTTCAAGTACTTCAAATGTCTGCTTATAATAAGCAAGCAATGGCTGAGAATATCTCAATGTCTCTCCTAAAACAAAAATGGGCAAAAGTGTGCATTTATATCTATGCTGTATTCACTTTTTACATATATATCTGCTGAGCATTTATGGCAGTATAGGTTTAACACCCCAGTCATAGCTCAATGTTAATAACTCAATGTCGTAAGAGTTTTCTAGTACAAGCAAGCCCTAACTAAAGCCATTCACCTTTAGGTTCCCACCCATCACTTGGGATTTCTATTCCATTAGTAACATTTTCTTCGGGTACTATGCTGCCTTATAGTAGCAGATCTATAATCATCTGCCTTCACAGTAAGCAGTGGGAGCACCACATGCTTTTACACATTTCAATAATCATTTAGTCATATACATTAATACTGAATGCATGTGCCCACTTACCATGTCGTTGTAAAAATTTAAAACAATGAAAAGTTGGATAAAATTGCATCTTTAAGAAAAAGGAAAAAAAAATGTTCTAAAGGGAGGGCAGTTTCTTTTGAGAGCATAAAGCTGTCACGACAGGTGACTCATGTTGGGCTGCATTAGTCATGTCATGGCATATTATATAACCAGAGACAATTGACACAACATAAACTGACACATCACAATATAGCTTGTCAGCAGTGATATGTATAAAACTAGGCTTTTTAAAGGGAAGAAAGTATTGTGGGTTTTATAGACACCACTTGGGGGGGTGGGTAGAAAGAAAATGTGTGAAGCATTCTGCTGTGAGTTATATTTTTACAAGGACACATTCTGCTACCCCTAGATTTTTGGACGATTTGAACTGAGTAGATTCATTATCTCAATGAGTTCAATTCAGCTGAATACCCAAATAGCTTAATTCTTTCATCACACATATTCAGCAATTCTATAGTTTTCCTTTAGCTGCTACAAAGGCCTCATGATGTTAGCTTAGGTCACAGCATAGCCTACAACTCACCGCTTTGGAAAGCGCCCACCACTATCATGAACCACGCGTCCAAAATACCCCCGTGGGGCTTTGGTACCACCAGTTCCCCTCAGGCAACCATTTTGATTTGCAGAGTGACACAGCTGCCGCTTGGCTTTCCTGCGCACCTTGCTGGGAGGAGGAAAGCTCCTACAGCCGCGCCTGTGCGGGAAGGGCACGGTCAGCCCATCCGCGAAAGTTACAGAGGAATCACGTACAGCAAANCTGGCGAGCGGGGATCGGGAACCCGCCGGGCAGACTTCTCCCGGCAGCTGCTGCTCGAGATGGGAAAAAATGATTCCCAGGGCAGCGCCTGCCGGAGGAACACCTTACCATGGAGTTTGCTGCGGCCGTTACCACCTTCGTGCTCAGCCAGGTGTTGCTCCTGCCACACCACAACCCCTGAGATGCAATTACATCTCCCAAAGATGGCAACAGGGGATGTAGCGCCACAGCCAAAATCCAGCTGGCGCTTGATGGGCTCTTTCTTAACAGGCTCTTTTCCAGGTGAATCAAATACCACATCCTAGCCAGGCCAACGGGAGTTGTGTTAAGAAAACTTCTGATGGAAAAAACCTCATCAGCTCAGGAGCAGCTGGTTTCCCCTGTTCTGTGAGCCACATATCGAAGTTGCCATATGGGGCTACGATTCACAATGTACAGACTTGGAGTGGAGGTAGAAGCAAGTGTCTGCAGATCTGCACAGGGATCTCTGATGAGCTCTGAAGGGAATGACCACGTTTCAGCTATGTGGGGGCATGACAGAGACTCTCCTCAGAGCCTCTCTTACAGCTCAGCAGGCTAATGTGGATACTTAATAAAAAATGTACTTTGACAGCTAATGAATTCCTGCTCTTAGGATGCTTAACTTGAAATAGTTTATCATTACTACTATTTCTGGCATCATCACTGAGTTCCATGAACACAGGTGAATGCACATAATTGGAAGGCAGAGTGGTGAAGGCCAGTTTGCATCATATGTTCTCAGTCATGAACATACAAAGGGATTTTTTCTTGTTGTTTTTCATTAAAAATCTGGCTTCTTACATAGCCTCTTCAGAGGATTATAGTTAAATGCTGAAATGCGATTAAACATGAACTAGTCTTTAAATGCAGCTGTTCGAATCACAAACCAGAGCGCACATACTCCCCTAGAGATTAAACACAAGTCTGGTTACACTTTCTAAACCTGGAAAGCCTGTACATTAACACATGAAGCCACTTCCCAAACTGAAAGTACCCATGTGCTTTGTCTTGAAAATTCCCCAACGCCCAAAACACTGAGTGCAATTCACTTTTGTCAATCAGAAAGGAACTGCATGGTTAGTTAGAATCATCTTTTTGGTAATTCATTACCTTAAAGCCTATCCATTTTAAATCCCATGTTGTTCATAAGATGGATGCATCCATTCTATGTTTTCGTCACCCCTCCATCATGCACGCAGTAAACACATGGATGCAGTATATCTGTACTTTGGATCATCTGAACACTAGCAAGCTTCATTGCCAATCATGCTTTTAAAGTTGCACACCAACTTGAGCAAAAATGACCTGAAACAAAACTGTTGCCCTCACATAAGGCTTCATCATTCTTTATAGCAATGAGAGAGGCCCACAAGAGAAATAGCTTTCCTTTTGTTTAATTTTATTTTTGGTATTTGAATTTGGTTAAAGAGAAGAGAGAAGAGAGAAGAGCTGTGGCAATGTGATCAGCCCAACCTAAGGGCAATGGCTTTTTACTCATCAGGTTATATTTAGAACTGTCACTTGTTAAAAACACTGTCACCTAAAATGAATTCACAGAAGAGGCTTTGCATTATACACATGGCCTGAAGCACTTGTGCTGTAACATCACAGCAAGCAAAATAAAAAGCATGATTGTACAGTCTAATATTGGCTAATTTATACCAGTTTCATACAAATTTTAGCATTTAGCATTAATATGCTCTGTTGCCAAGGAGCTCCTCTTTCATTTCATGTTTAAACAGTGTGTCTGTCCTTGCTTCAAGTACTCTCTATACCAAAACACCACACTGTTTTGCAGTCAGGAGGATACTAATTTCAAGATATAAACAAATGAAGAATTTCTATGATAAAAACAGTGCTCAGACATAGAAACACTGGGTTTATTTGGTTCTGGCTTACCTTTTTTGGTTTTGTTTTTTCTTATGGCTGGCATAAGAAAATTTAAACTAAAACTGTTGTTTCAGTTTACAAGGTCAGAATAATTCAATGTAGCTATGTTTACTGTTTGCCAGTCACGTGGTATGAGGCTTGAGTATCTAACCCTTGCTGAAAAGAAAGCTCGTGAACTACTGAGCTCAATGATGGTTTGAAAGCTCTGTATTTGACCTTTGTGCCAATAACCTTATGACCTTATTTTCTGGAGAATCTGTTTATGCAATATTTCACTTTCAAAATAAAATAATTCACTTGAGATGCTGTTCTTGAAAAAAGATTATGTAGTCTGTATCTGAGGTCTATATGTTCTTGAAACCTCATGGAATAAACTCAAGAGCTTCACAAAGCCTTAATCCTGTTCCTGATAAAAAATTCTTAGAGGCCAGTACGTAAAATCATAGCATTTGGGCATGCTCTAAAACTTCTTTATTGCAGTGATTGGATTAATTTACTTCAATATATATATATTACCTTTGATAAAAGAAGTAGGGCATATAACTGAAATAGCAAAGTTTGGAGCACATTAAACTAGAAATTGAAAGATTCCCAGTTTAAGCCCATGGCTTTGCATTTGTGATTAGGACCATGGAAGACTTGTCCTGGGGATAAGAACTAGAACTATGCAAAGACAGTAAATGCTTAATAGCAGAAGTTCAGTGTCCTACAGAAATACCCAGATTAATTCAGAATGAACTGACTAGACTACCAAAACCTGGGCAGTTGGAGAGGAAGCATCCCTTCAATCTGTATGACCATAGTACATAGCTATGACATTTCCTGCACCCAGCTGGGCTCTTTGAGATCTAGATAATTCTGCATATTGACTTCATTAAATAAATTAAATGACATAAATTAAACCATAACACTGTCCCAAAATAGCACACTAGTGTCAGCCACATCAAGTATATTCCAGATTTTCTCCATGTCCTACAATACTTCAGACTGCAGAATGATGACCTTTCAGTATGAGTACATCACAGAGAAAGGCATAGGCAGAGACTCTTGTCACTGCCAATGTTATCCTTTTATGTAACCCAAATAGGACTACTTATCTCATTTACAATGAAAATGTTTTATGAAAGAGCACAATAAAAACCATACAGATGAAACGGGCTAGGATCAGTAAGAGATACTGAATGTTCTTCTGTATCCCAAATATTTACTACAGACCCTTTTGTCTTTCAAAGGGACTAGGACGCCCAGGAGTCAGCTCACTTCTGGGTCCAGTATTTTCCATAGCATAAATCAGCCTTGTGTATCGCATTGATTTAAGTTGCAAAAACCTGGAAAAAATAAATCACTTAGGGACATTGTGACCTTTTATGGACTGCTGCAATGAAGACTCTTCCTGTCTGTTTTAATGAAGGCCCTTTTACACATTCACCTTACAGTAAGTTAGAATCCTGGACTAGAACAACTAACCCATGATTTTAGGGGGAAGTTACAAAGCCTTCAACTTGTTCTAGCAAACATTTTTCCTAGTGCAACATAAATCACAGAATATCTGAGGCTGGAATAGACCTCCAAGATTATAAAGTCCAGCATATAAATCAAGATCGAATCAAGATATGAGGCTCTGCAAACTGTCAGGGGATTTTTCTAGACTTTTATATCTGGGTCATAGTCATGTAACATCCTTGGGTGTGATCACAGCTATTGATTCCAGTGCTGAAAGTGACAGGCTAAATGGTATTATAATAAGAACAGTGCATGAAACAGAAAGAAGGGTACACCAGGTCAGTCTTTAATTGGTAAGCACATGCTTGCTGAGAGTAACAGCAAGAACATCACCCTAAAAAATGAAGACTTTATGACAGGAAATTTTGTATGTAAAAATGTGATCTCCTGACTGAAAAGGAATTAAGTTCTTAACGAACATTTATCTCTTGGATGCACAACCACACTCAAGAAAGTTATTCTAAATTAATTTCTAAAATGGATTATTGAAATGGTATTAAACCCTTGTGCACAATCTTTCACTGAGAATTAAATGATTCAACCAATTCCAAATAGCCAAACCACTGCTTCACTTTTCAGAATCAAAATACTGCTAAAGTACAAATTCCAGGGTTTATTTTTTAGATTTGCTTTTCATAGAGGAAAAAAAAATCTCAATTGTTCCATCATAAAACTGGTGCTTGAGTTGTGTTATTAATGGTGGAAATTGTCCTGTTTCCAGTTCTAGTGTTCTGTCCTGGTCTTTCTCCAGAGGTCTGTAGATGCCATGGTGCTTCACAAATGATGATGTTTGTCTTCAACGCATCTGAGATTTGATCTATTGATCGCTCTAAAAATGAGGACCAAGGTTCTAAAATGGTTTTTTGGGCTCCATAAGTGCAAATTATTTGGGGAAACAACTTTACCTGGAAGCTGGTATTCAACTTCCATGTACTGGATGATAGCAATGAGGGCTGGGAGTAACTCATTCATAGATTACCGTGATCTCTGATTTGGACTAAAGAGTCAAAATTTACTAGTCAGCAGGAAAGATTTAGGCTTACCATTTCTACAACCACTTTAGCTATAATATACTACACAGGTTCATCAACATTCAAACGAAATAGCTTTGCTACTTACAAAGTCTTGTAAGTTATGCATAATATATTGAAATAGAGCCCACTAGTATGAAATATAATGGGCTCTCCTTCAGAGGTTTATTATATAAAATAAAATTCCTATTAAGAGTTGTACAGAGTAGTCTAGAGCCAGAACTATCCTGGTTTAGGGCATATCTGAATACAGAATAAAATGATCAGAGTTAATCATTACAGTAGGACTTTAAAATGTAAGATCAGCAAATATCATTCATTAAATTCCTGTAATTAAACTAGCCTTCCTTACAGAGCACTAATAGAAAATGAAAGACAAGATGCAGTTCAGGCACCTGTTAAAATTGGTTTGTTCAGTGCTCATTTTTCTATTAATTATGCTGCATAAACACAAGCAGCATTGATTAGAGAGATTCTGCTGAACATACTGTAACAATGGCACAATGGCATCTAAATGCTTTATTTTATCTTTATTACCTCAGGGTAATGAATTGTAATGTAAAGAGCTGATGAGTAATTAAAGTCATCAACTGTGGATTTAGAGATATTTTTAGTGTCATACGATGGAATATCCTCTCAAGAGTAGCAAGGATATATTTTCACAGCATATATTATATTCCTTAACAGGTCTCATGAGGGAGCACTTCAAACTGTTTCTAATTGCTGAAATTATGAAAGAACACTATCTAGCTTTTTTTTTTTTTTTCTTTCATTTCTTCCCTACGCAGGATCAAGAACTTCAGACAGAACTTCCTGGTGAGCGGAAGTAATTTTGTCCTTGCTGAGTACGAACTGGGATACATACCCACAGATACCACACATGTGGCATCAGATACTGTTAGTAAAATGGTCAAGGTACATCCTGAAACTCTTCTTTTTTTTTAATTGCTCCAAAGTATCCCTTCTAATTTCCAGCTTAAATTCACCCAAGACTAGTTTATAACTCTCTGTTTGTATGTCAGCCTTAACTAAATATTTTTTAAAATATTTACATATAAAAATATTAAAAATTAGACATTTCATTCCTTCTGAACTTCTCAAAGCAATCAAACAGTGCAATCACAGCAATTTTGGCTTCCAAGCTGCTGAAATAAAATGTCCAAACTCTTTAAATTCCACTTAAATGAAATGCTCTGTTGACCACAGCAGTTATTTTCAGAACATACTCTACTCAGCTAACCTATCCAGTAGTATTCCAAGCAAGATCTTGCTACTGCTCTTTACAACCTCAGTTAAATCTCCCTCATCTCAGACATTAAGTATCCTGTCTTTAGACATTCTGGAGTTTTTTAAATGTTTATTTTTTTTAAGCTAAAGAAGATTGTTTGCTTAAGTTAATTCAACAATCAATTAATACACTTCAATCCCTTTCCTACTGAGGAACTCAGAGCTTACAAAGCAAACCTTTATGATGAGTTCCTAAAAGCTTGCCTATGCACCATCTATTATATTTTAGCTCAGTTCTACCAAGAACATCCAGATCTGACATTCAGTCTTCCTCTGTGCTGATATTGAGCATCTAGGCATTACAGATCCTAGCTTGGATGCAGCTTCGTTAAGGACCCTGAAACAAGTGTATTTATTACAAACCATCAAGATAGGAAATGGAAACAGTCAATGGTAAGCAGACAATAGGAAATGGTGGAAAGTAGATTGACACTGTGGGCTACAAAGAAAATGAGCTACAGCTACCACAAACTGCAAACAGTGATTTATTATAATGGCCAACAGAAATCAACAATAGTCTGCCCCTTTTGACACACTGACAGCATGCAGCAATAAATAAAATAAAAAATGTAGAAACCACTTCCTACTCTCTTAAGCAAGAACATCAATGAATGTTTAATTCTATATCCTGACCCTCCTACGGAATGGGCATTAAGCCCAGTTTAGAGCTTCACAACTGAGCCAGGCTGATGCCTGCTGAGCAGTACTGGCATACAGAAAATGAGTAGCAGCTACAGAGCTGCCACTCAGCCCTGCCCCTGCAAGTGCTGTACCCCTCACTTCAGGCATACACCTGAGACTCACTGGAGTGATGTGGAGGAGGCTGAGCTTTTCTGAGTGACAAGCACAGCGCTCAGAGGGGGAGACTGAAGGGACTAATCGCAAATCATATGGGAGCTGGCAGTTCTTTTCACTGCTTCTTGAACCTGATCATCCTGCACTTTAGCTTCTTTATCCAGTCTGATTCTGCTGTCATATTGCTTCAGGGGCTTTTCCTTCTCTCAGTTGTATTCAACCAAATGTCGTCCAGAAGAACTATCAGTGAGAGCTGCTGCTCTTTGCTTTCTACACCCAAAATGAATGATTAATTGTTTTGGACACTATCTACCTCAGGCTTGGAAAACCACCTAAAGTTCCACATAACTTCCTAAGCATTCACTTTATTTGTATTATGACTGTGTTCCAGATTCCACCTCACAGCAAAAATATGATTGTTTCATGATTCAGCATTTCCACTGTAATCTTTGCAGTTTACAAGAAATTCCACTATACTGTAACTTTTTTATTTCTTAAGGCTTAGTAAGCATCCAAGCAAAAGCCCCCGAGAGGGCTCCTGAGGAGCTGGTGACATCTTCTGATTAGCAGGTAACATTAACAAACAGGACATCTTTCCAATTATTTTTGCTAAGTCACAGCATTTGCTGGGGTTGGTGGTTTTTTTTGCCCTGAATTTCAACATATATCTTATCAATATATAAACATACTTTACCCATTTCTTGCAAGAGACTTTAAGATGTACATACAAAGACCTCAGTCTTAGTGCTATATAATTTCTAAACTGCAGTGTCACATACATCCATCTTCTTTCTAAAATAAAAATCTAATAAATCTCTCATAAATGCTCAAGCTATTGTCCTCTTCCTACCAATCTTCCATTTTCAAAGCTACTTTGTTTTTTTGGGGTTTGGGGTGTGGGCTTTTGTGGTGGTGGATTTGGTCTTTGGTTTAGGGTATTTTTTGGAGGGGGGATGCAGAAGGAGTATCTTATTCCAGCTCAGTTTAGAACTGAACAATGAAATAAATCAGATCATTCCACAGAAAATTACTAGAATGTTCTATTACTGGCTGACGCTGCCTAATACAACCTGTCTGTGTTTTGAAACCACCTTACCTGAGTACAGCTCCAGTATTTCATAGTGTAACAGATGAGTCCTTTGTTGTCGGACAATATCACCATTTAAAGTCAATTCATGTTTAATCATTTCTGAGATATCCTTTTGATATTCTACTTTGAGAACCCTCACCAGTGAGATGGTATTTCCATCTGTAATGGCCTCAGTACATGAGAAGAAATATAAAACTGACTTTCAGAACAGTGAGTCTTCCCTGATCAAAGCACTTTTTCCCTAAAGAAAACACCTATCTTTCCATTCCTCAAGACAGTACTTCACACTGCATCTTTGTATGAGGCTGAAATAATAACATGGTCTGTTACACTTGAGTATTGAGAGATTATTAATTAAAAACAAAAGTACATTTTAGAGCAATTATCAAAAACTATATTGTGACTCTTCCCCTGCTACATGTAAGAAAAATTTGTAAGAAAATGCAGATGGGTCACAGCATCGAATAGATGAAGCATGAGAATGGTAGCTGTGTTCCTCTGCATTCTAGTCCTAGCTCTGACAATAATCATCTTGCTTCAGGCAAATCGCTTGGAACTCCTTAGATGCAGCTTCTCTATCTATAAAATAATAAAAACATTTTACTCTATAAAGCTTTCACCATAAATTAAAGGGCATGAGAAGTATTATGCCTGAATTAAAAGGAGCTAAACACAATTTTTAACTGCAAGACTCTGAACCAAATACAGTCCAGTAACCCAGATGAAAAACACTGGGATTTCATTAATAGCCTCACAGATACTTTTTTGATTGTATAAATTGTCAGAGTAACACTGGGCCCAAAGTCCTCAGCTAATTAAGAGGGCTTACAGAAATAAGATTATATATTGATGTGCTGGGTCATAGATGTACAGCTGAAATTAACATGTATGTTTGTGTAAGCTTTTAACATTTCTCATGTTTCATCACAGTAGCTGTGTCTTCCTGTTTTGTCACCTAGTTTTTTCCCTTCTCTGCAATTTCTCCAGTTTCTCACACATTACCAGACCTCTAATACTCCATTTCAAAAAGCACTGTTACACATTCATGACTCATGGAAAAACAGAGATATGCTGAGTGGTCAACTGCACAGGCAGGATACTCACTGCATCTTAGTCAGAGAAAGGACCAAACAGCACAGTAACATAAAAATGGCTTGCAGACTGTATAAGCCTGCACTAGATTCCACAGTGCCACTGAATTTTGCTCCATTTTAAAAGCTTTCCTCACTCCAGCTAGCATAAGATCTATTTACCTACTTTGGTTTTTAAAAGGTCACCTTTCCTTATGATAAAAGTTGAAGTTCCATTTTCATATAAAAGCTTTAAAATGGAAGTGTGAAAGCACTATGCTTCTGCTCAAATTTCACATCTACTTATGAATTACTTAAAAAGGCCTGGCCAAAAAAATACCTAGGAATCAACATGTAAATTGTATTTTTTATATAATATAAATTACATTTACAGCAAAAGGTAATAAAATCAAGAAGAAAAACTCTACAGACTAGATTTCCCTAAAGAATCATAATACCTGAAATTCAGGTTTTATCTCTTCTGACACAGCTAAAATTAAAAAAAAATAAATCTGAACAAGCTATTACATAAATCTAAGAGATAACTGCATGGTAAAAATCTCTAACTGCAACCCACAACTATCTAAACCTCTATGAAAAACATATGTTTTACATAAAAATAACTGGCATAATGTTACCATGCAATGAAATCTCAGAATAAGTCATAGTTAATTATACATTCAGGGAAAATGTGAATAACCCACATCTCAGATTAACTCAAAAGAACAGAGCAAAAAAACCATTGTATCCTCACAGTGTAGTTCTACATAACCATAAAAGGACTAAGCAACATAAAGCCTTATTCTTTACTAATTGAAGGATACATCAAAACTCTAATTAAATATGTTCTGAGCATGGATGATTACTCAAAGGTGAGATAGCATGCTTTAATGCTTTAAGGCTCAGCTAAGATACCACCTGAAGTTTGTCTGGGTTTTCAGAAGCGGGGTTATATGGAAATAGGAAACTCACATGTTAGTTGTCCAACTATCCTTTGTATTGTAGTTTGGGAAAGCAGAGACACTCCTCTTACCCAGGCTGTCCTTTTAATTCACTTAGATTTTTTAAGTATCTCATTGATTACTGAGATTCTAAGTATCTTAGTAAATCTTTTTTTAAAAAGGCAATTTAGATCTACATTTATATATGAGGGCTGTAACTATCACAAGCCATTTAAATTAATCTTTGAGACACAAGGCTGTGTCCATATTGGTCAATGCTGAAATGGGATCTTAATGTAAATGGCTTCTTAGATATTTGTACAAAGAATTTTTTAGTCTTATTTCATTTTATTAGAAAGCTATTAATTATTTATGTGATAATAAAGTAGGAGGCTTCATGGTTCTTTTGTTTATATATAGCACAGTGGCTAATTGCTTTTTTTTGCCCTGAGGAGATCAGGAAAGTCATCTTATTACCTAAATTCATAATAATTTGATGAACTCATGTATAGGAAATAAAAACTTTACTGTCAACTCATGTGGAATATCTGAGCTACTAAAGTTGAATTTGTCCCAACTAAAATACAAATTAAAGCAGTATTTCTGAAGTCTGGAAACCAGTAGGCAGCCCAGTTCAGAGGAAAGTGTAGCCCTTTGCTGCACAGGAGATTGAACTTAAGAGTCCTAATGGTTTCCTCTGGCACAAAAATCTATTATGCTTTTAATGTGATTATAGGATTATGGTATTTTATTTTGCATCTGTGAATTGCCTTGGTTTTATAGCTTCTAATCTATGACCTAAGAGAATGGAAGTCATTCCCTCTTCCCCAGATTTCACTCATGCTCTCTGCATCACTTATTCTCATTAGCAAGATGTTCTAACATTAGTAGTTGTGCTGATCTTACCTATTTAGAAATGGTTGAGATTATTTCCTAAACTTTGGAGCCTGCAGAAATGACTGGAATTTAAATCACATATAATATGGTTGAATCTTTCTCATAAAGATGGGGATGCACCACACTAAGTATTAACATTGAAAAAGCATCCACAGTGATATGGAACAGTGAACAGTCAAATAGCTTGGTTGTTCCTTTAATGTAAAAAATGTTACAAAAATCCTTTTTCTTTCCTCCTCATCTTTTCTAACACCATTTATTATCCCTTATTATTCTCCTGTACCTTTATGCAGTCTAGCTATAATTAATGACTCATCATCTGAAATTATATCTAAACAAGATACCTCCCAATTCTTTTTGCTCCTTTGAAATATTTTAGCTTCAGCAATTTAGAATAAAAAGAAGTATAAACAAAAACTACCCAATGAGCAAACAGAGTGAAAAGACAGCCATCAAAGTGGAAAAAAACAAGGAGGCTATTAGGAAAATAAACCCCAAGAGGTGGGGAAAAAGATGCAATCTAGTTCAGGGAAAAAAAATGCAGAAGAGTGCATCTAGGTCACTAGCTGCTAGGTTCTGTACTCACCTCTATTCCTAATGGACTGTGAAGATCATGGGTCCCTTTAACAAGTAAAGTACTTTTTACATACTGTTTTCATGCATAGTCACTTCTAGAAAGAGACTAAGTTAAAACATGGATAAAGTGTTGCAATCCAGAACTATTTTTGCAGATCTTCTGAAGGTAAAAGTTCCTTGAGATGTCAGATAGTCATAAGATCTGCTCAACCTTACTGCAAATATCAAGACCGTACTAGCTGTTCATCTTCTGAAAATACAGCAATGAATTCTGGTCATTCTGTAATGCCAGCCAAGGCAAGGGAGTGCTTTGAACATATCTCTACCTACTGCAGGAAGACACATTAAGTGGAGATTAACAGCTAGGTTTAAAAAGACTTGCCCTCAGTGTGTGGCTTGCTTCATGCTTACTGAGTTTGAATAACACTGTAAAAAGAGCAAAAATGGAATGAAGTATAAAATGCTTGGCACTGTAAAACTAGAAGTAAAGAAAAATGGAAGAGCAATAGAAAAAGGGAACATACTAATGAAAACAAATACAGTAACATGCAGTATATGTGACCCTCCTTGAATAAGTTTCTTAAACAGCTATTAAATTTTACATGCTAGAGTAACCTCTGTGAGCCTTAGTGTTTCATGGTTTTCATACACACGGGCAGAGCTGCACATTTGCATCATGCAGGCGTGCAGTATAGTCACAAGCTGATTTGCCATACAGAACAGTGAACAAACAGCAGTTATTCTAACTTGCAAAAATGTTCATTGTAATCACTAATAATTAAAACATTTTGTAATAATCCTTGAGCTGAAAATTATTCCATAATGTATCTAATCATGGTAGAGAAATCAACTGATGCATCCAACTGGTGATCATCTTCATATAACACAGGTTCTCAAGGATTAAAGGCTAGTTGTGTTTGACAAGAATTTACTTCTTTACAGATTAAAAAAAGGCATCTTCACCTATTCTCATAAACCTGCATTTCACTGGCTGAAATTCTTAGAAATAAGGATCTCATAAATACAGAATGAATAGTTAGGGAAAGATTTTAAAATGGCAACACTTGGGGTTGGGGGGAAATACATTTAACATTCACTTTCCCATTCCATCAAATGATGATGAGAATGTATAACCAACAGTGCTAATGTGCTACAAGATCAGCTATTGCTAACAAAAATCGTCAGTAGATTCTCATTTGAAATGGAAGACTTGCTTACAGAAACATCTTTGTCACTCTCATGCGCACCTCTGAAACCAGCATCTCAGCCACCTAAGCAGCATTATGGTTTTGAAAGCATTGAACTCTTTCTTCTACTGTACTGACAAAGTCCTACAGTGATTCAGGGCTAGATTTACTATTACATTTGTAGACTGCCTATAAAAGCCAATGGGAAGTTTGCCTACAAACTCTGCACTATTTGCAGAAGTCTCCATGACTTCTGTTACATGTGACAGGACTTACCTTCTGCAATGCATGAGTGTCAGTTGTATTTGCTCCCCCAAGTATGCATGAACCCGGAGAGAAAAATGGGATTATTCAGATTTTGTCTTTCAATCACATAATGCTAGGAAGAACCAGAGCTGAGGACAGTTGCAATACAGGAATTCTGGAAGGAAACAATCTGAAGGCTGCAGCATAGAGAAATTATTCTATAAGAAAAACTAAGAATGAGAGTGGGGTGGAGGTATTTGTACAGCTTAAACAGGGGAAGATGATTTGGGATGTCACTATGGATAAAAGAATGGGACTGTACTTTGGAAGAAGCAGCTGATTTCTCTGATTATTCCCTACAGATTCCTCTTGTGGCAGCCCAATGGGAGTGCAAATGCAAAAAAGACTATAACCATAGAGGTGATTAAATGAATTGCAGAGAGCAGAGGGCATGATTCTAGCCCCATATATTTCAGGGTCACTATTTCAAATTCTACTGTGGTTTGCAGTGCAAGTCCTATGTTCTCCCGAAGGTGACTACTGTAATTTTAGGTATCATATGTTCAAGGCCTAGAAGAAGATTCATAGAATCATAGAATTGTCAGGGTTGGAAGGGACCATAAAGATCATCTGGTTCCAACCTCCCTGCCAATGGCAGGGACACCTCCCACTAGAGCAGGTTGCTCAGAGCCCCATCCAGCCTGGTCTTAAAAATCTCCAAGGATGGGGCTTCCACCACCTCTCTGGACAACCTGTTCCAGTGTCTCAGCACCCTCATGGTAAAGAAATTCTTCCTAATGTCCAATAAAAGTTACACGGCAATTCTCCCTCTCCTCTTTGCTCACCTGAAGGCTCACAAGAATCATTTCCTCAGAGTTCACTGTGAATGACTTTGCTTTGAATGTATCTTTCATTTAAATGATTCCATTGTTTTTTTCTTCTACCTGTTCATGTACAGCTCTGAAATGATAGTTTAGAAAATATCTGAGGTTTGTACCGTTTTTTTTCCTGCTACCTACTTTTCCTACTTTTTTAGTTGTGCTTTTTACTTTCCCTTCGCACAAAGAAAATTGAATAAACTATAAGCAACTGTGCCAGGCAGACACACTGGGAATTGTGACAAATCCAGGCTATCTGTACTACAAGAGATTTTCTTGTCACTTTACTATGACTACATGCAACAGAGAAAATGAAGCTTTTCAGTGAACCTCAAGAAAATTATAATGCATTTCAGTTCAAACTACTGTTCCGCATTTTATACTGATCATTTGTAGAAGAAAATAAAAACCTTTGCGCAAGACTCATTGTACCATCTTTCAGAGTTTAAGAATGATGCTCTTTTAGAATTACAGGGAACAGTTCCAGGATGGAAAAACCTACAATGGGAAAATGCTGTGCACTACACTCTCTAGAAGGAGTAATTTTTTAAGAACTCTGCAGGTGCTTTCCCATAAAATGAGATGATATACAGATAATTTCAACTGGAGGGAACTATTAGGATGAAGACATGATTATTCTACTTTTTTTTCACATAAGTTGATTTAATTGTGATTCAGATTCCTTGGACCAAAAATACATAATTAAGCTGCTTTTCCTCTTTCTTCTGTTAATATTTAGAATGTGGAGCAAATTAAAGGCATACACAGTAACAACAGAGCATTAGCACTTATGAAAAATGTGATACTGACAGAGCAGAAATCAAAATGATCTACAATACTGAGAACAGGGATGGTCCACATTGTCATCTGAGATACAACTCTGCATTGGGCAAGTTCCAATTAGGGATGTTTCAAGAATGTTACTTGCGCTTTCAGCCCAAATAGTAAGCAAATTCACTAGACAAAAAGTGTGTCTTTTCCTAATGGAGTCAGTAGCAAAGTCATGTGAGAGTTACCTAGCAGGGTTTTAAACCCTGTTAATGATGATGGAACCTCAGTATTCCTCCAGAAGATGTGGTCTCAGTTATTTTCAGTTGTATCGTGACCAGATTTCTAATTTAATCACTGAAGGACAACTGAAGTAACATGTATTTAGTCTAAAATTAGCATTACAACATAGTTCATTTATTGCTTTCCTATTATGTCTGGCATTTTAAGCTTATTATTGTCATATTTTAATTTATTTTGCAAATAAATTCGTTCTTCAGGTTAATATTTCTACATCTTCAGTATCATTAAAAACAGGGGTGATAAAATTCAACTGAGAAATGTATAAGAGAAGAATAAGCCTTAATAACACACTAAATATATTTTTCCAGTTGAAAAATTTTCAAGGAAAATAGAAGCTACAAATCCAGCTTTTTAACATATTGAACATCAGCCATAACAGAAAACTTAACAACAAGTATCATCAATTTGAATCAAATTTGAATCAGAATTATGTCTTACTTTGGTTTGGTTTTAGTTGTTTAAGTTTCTGCAAGTATGTTTGATAAGAAAGGTGGGCAGAGCATCCAATTTCTATCTCCTGCTCTGCTGCAAGCCCACATTATGACCTTGAGAACGTCAAGCAACTTTTTCATTCTTCTCTTTATATCCCTCTTGTTGTGATGGATTTGAAGTTGCCTTGTAATAATGTATTAACAGTTCATGTTGACCTGCTACAGGGAAGATGAATGTCTGGATAAATTCAGTGAGGTTCTGAAAGGAAGAAAATTACTGCTTCAAGACAGGCATCTCCCTACACAGTATTGTTAAGGAACAAACTTAGATCTCTCATTTACTGTCAACGTAAAAAATTGGTTTTGAGACAAGCCTAAAGAAAGAAGATCCTAAAGACTTGAAACACCAATTTATAACTGGATATTCTCCCAGAAAGAGAAGCAGTAGTTCTTTCTGGGAATTAGATTCATATATAGAATCCTAATGAGACTGTTAAAAAAGCTTCACCTGCCAAACATGTCATCTATCCATGATAAGATTTATGGTTAGGTAGGTTTATAGGCCTGCTCACAAAAAGACTGTTCCAAGTCTTTTTTTCTCACCAAAAGCTTTGTTGCCAGTGTTAAAAGAAATACTGTTTTGGTGAAGAAAGACTCTTGCCATATACGTACCAAGCTAGCTAAGCTTGTGCAGCACACACATTTAAAATGCTCTAGCAGTCTAGTCAAGAGATGAATCTAAGCTGCTAGTAACACAAACAGTTTTGTAGGAGTTTAACTGCATCTTCAAGTCACAAGTGTAATAAAACAATCTATAGCAGGAGCTCATGCATTTTCTATTACATATCCACCTACCCCCCATCCATTGCTTAGGCAGTCTGAAAACTCCAGTCTAAATCAATATTTGATTGACTGAAAAAGTTTGTTCATGATGAAACTATACATAGAGCCACTACCAAAACCCTTATTTATTTTTTTTTTTTGACTCTTTGGAAGACAAAACCATGAAAAACCTGAAAATGTGACATGTTCAGTATTGCCAAAGCTTTTTCATGTATCATCAAGTAAATTTCAGCCATTCAAGAACTGTAATTATGAACTGCAGAGGAATGCTCTGGATTAACATAGTCTGAAACTGTGCATTAAGAGTTTAAGAGAAGAGAATGATGATGATAATGACATCATGTAAATAAAGGATAAACATTAGAGATTTCAATGTTGGATGATGAAGTAATTGAGGTTGATGAAGATGATCAGACTTAACAAGGCTGCATTGTAACTTCTTTGAAAGTGGGGAAACTTTAAAATAAATGGTTCAGTAAACACAGGGATGAAGAATTAAGTGAACTATGATCTGGAGATATTGCCAAAACCATTTGTGTTTAGGCGTAAGTTCAACAAATTACATGGAAACAACTGGCATGTGTTCTAAGTACAGAGCCTTAAAACAGTTTGTAATCCACTCTTTATTCATTCCAAAACATGACAGCAGACTAAATGCTGAAGCTGAAAAAGTGTTTCAACAAGCACAGTTACTATTACACCTCTGCTAACACCATCACCAAAACATGACTGTCTTTCAAAGAAAAACAAAGAGCTAGCTCAATCAAAAAATGCGTGTCTTGAGCCAGGTCTTATAAAAGTAAACAGTCTCACTGACATCAACAACTTCAGCTTTGGTCCATTAACTTTAATAAACAGTAACACAAAATACTATTTATTAACTTTTATCAGTAGAGCTATGAAGCTATGGACTCGCTTAGTAGCATTTAGTTTAATTACATACTTCTACCAATACTACAATATTATAATTTGTATCATCCATGTGATATAATGAACCTCCAGCCAGGTGGAAAAGGTCAATACTGACTCTAGAAGAACTGAGTAAGGTGTCCAATTTAACATGAACTGTAACTATCCACTACAACTTGTCAATAACTCTGGGAGTTTCCCAGTCTTTGCACTCTTTACACTTCCATAGGTGTTTTTATCTAATAAAATGGTTCAAGCTCAAATACAGGTTAGCAAGTTTCAGTATGAGATGCATCTTTTTGAGATAAGGGAAGTGAGGTGAAGCTACTTGAGCAGCTGCTTACTGTAAAGGACCTGCTGCATGGGTAGATGCCATCTCTCCTGAATGTCTGTTTGTAATTTATCATTAATATGCAAGTCTATCCTGAAAAGGAATTTCACACTTCAAACCTATAAACATTACTCTGCTGTCCCCATGAGTCAACCTCTCAATACTGTATACAGCTTCTCCTACAGTCTATACTATGGGTACAACTATTACTTGGTTTTGTGATAACCTTAATTCAATGATGTCTCCTATGGAAGATGTAATATAATTAAGAGATTTCATGTTGCATGACACATATGTTTATTTCCCCATATTATGCTGGTGCATAAGATGGTGTTATGTATAATCTGTAAAATGTTCTTGAAAAATATGCATATTAACATAAAAACTTGAAAAAATAATAACATATGATGGCACTAGCTTTGTAGCAATTGTGGTGTCGACAATTCTGTTTTTTTCTGAAGTAGAAGGAAAACTAAATATATCACCATTGTTGTCTTCCTCAGTTTTCTACCATAAAACCTGGAACACTGTCCTAGCTATCACTATAGGACAGGAGGTGAAAAAAAAGCAAAACCTCCTGAGTTAAATCATATAAAGCTTTGAATATATTAATCAATACTCTGACTTGCACATGAAAGTGAATTAGAAGCTAGTTCAGTGTTTCATTACTGATGTAAAATCTGTGTAAATCACTGCTTATGAAAGCCACCATTTCAATGTCATTACTGTAGATTTTCTGTACTCACTTCATAAGGGGAGCAAACATAAGGTTTCCTTTCATATACCTCTCCATGTTGACTCCTCCTCACAATTTGAAACAGTAGGAGTATGTGTCATTATCTGCTCAAAAAAAATCACACACGATCTGTACAAGTATAATAATACATTTCCATTTCATTGTCATCACAAGGTGATTGTAGGTGTGCATAGAAGTACGTTGTATAACAACAGTTGTTTCTCTATGCAATCTTGGTGGTGATTGTTTGTGGTTCAGATGAAGTGCTCAAGTTTTATATTAAGCAGAATATTGGTATCAATAAATGGTAGTTAAGCCATTCTGTTTCCATGGTAGTGATGTGAAGCATAACTACCTGTTTTATCTGTAGACAACACTTTCAGAGATGAGTTACAGGCTTAATGTTTTATTGATTCTAAATATCACCCTTTAAACTATATTTTATTTCTCACACAAGGGTTTCACGGTAGTACCAACTGTATTCCTTCATCAGACAAAAGGAACAAAAAGAAAAGCATTCTGCATTTGCTGAACAGCAAAATTAAAACCTGAACATTTTCCCTTTTACTGCTGCAGAGTGTCAAATGAAGCTCAGAATCCTTCCTAAGAGCAAAATTTACTACCAGATCTCCCAGGACACTCTACAATGGAAGCAGGACACACAACTTCAGTCAAACATTGTCTCCTGAAAAAGACACAGAACTGAAAGAAGCATAAAGAACACACTAAATAGAAATAATTTCTGCCTCCAGGTTCACTGTAAAAGGCCAAGTCATCACTGAAGCCATCTTCTGCTGGGATTCAGAAAGCAAGGAACAGCAGAGTATATTGTTTGCATGCTGTGTAACTTTTACAAATATCTGTATCCTTGTTGTGTTCAATTTATGACATTTCCATGGCACTAAAATAACTTGTCTGCTCTGACTTTTCAGATAAAGTTTTGAAATATTTCATAAATTAGGTACTTAAATAGTAAAATAGTTGTATTGCAAATTAATAGCTGAACAATTTACCTTTTTGCATTGTCACAAATTATGCAACAAACTGATCTTGTTATTGCAGCCTCTGGTGACACCATGGGAAGTTTTGTTTTCTCAAGCTTGATTGTGTCCTGTATGTGTCCTCCTTACAGAGGTAATCTTCCACCATCCAAAAAAAACCCATACTGAGGATTAATGTTCAACATGTTTCCTGAAAACTACCCTACAGCACCTCATCCCTAATGCAGTTAAGTAGTCCAGAGAATCCAACAATGAGGACACGTCCCCCAGCAATCCACTCCAGGCTTCATAAAACCTGAGATAGCCCTGACACGCTCCAGAATCTGCAAAACTTGAATGACTCGCATTGCTTAATCCCCTTCTCTGCCTTCACAAAGCTGTTGCTGTATTTGCCTAACACATATCACATCTCCTTAAGCTTTCTTGTCGTCTAACCTGATGAGTATCTAGTAAAAGAAAGACAGCAACACATCAATCAAAATAGACCTGGGTCTGCTTCATTTCATTCTTATCCCTCGTCACTCAGTATTACTTTTGCACAGTAAGAATTTTATCTAGCTTCCAATTATTCAATGTACATTTTACCACCACACTATGATATGCAAAGCTTGTCTTGTCTGAAAAATAAACCCTTTCATATAATAATATGGGACATGTTCTTTCTGTTTGGTTTGGTACATTTCCCAAAACATTCCTGTACTACAGACAATTACCATAACATTCAAAGTAAAATTGTAAATATTCAGCTGCTTTCCTAAGGGTTCAAAACCATTAAAAGATTTCATAGTCATATAAATTATTTATCCTTTCAGAAGAAAATCCAGTAGAGCATATCGAGCTGGGTTCTGCTCAATAGCTGGAGGATTTTAGAGACACTAGTAAGGGAGTAGGCTGAGAACTTGCTCTTGGGTGCCTATAGCAACTGTCAATAATACAAAAGTCCCCAAATTATCAACATTACTGAAATTTTATAAATACATATGAAATTAGGTTGTTACAAGAAAGGGCTGGTGTACTGGGGGAAAAATTCTTACAGCAGAGGAAAATGAAGAGAAAGGAGCTGGTAACAGTCTAAGGCAAATACATTCTTTGGCTAAAATACACAGATTACTGGAGCAGGAAGGTAAGGGACAGACGATTGACACAAAGTGGTGACAGCATAATCCTCTGCGACTCAAACTGCCTGTTATTATTCAGAATGCAATTAATTTTGTACAACATTGTGCTAGGCTGACAGACAATTACCAGAGAAGCTTAAGAACTGCAACAAGTGCCAGGAAATGGCAGTGGAATATAAAATGTTGATCTGCTTCATTTTAGGTAGAAAAACTGGCAGAAGAAAAACAAAAAACAAGAGAAAAATGAAAAAAAGGAGATGTATGATGAGACATGCCTTTTTGTGATGACATTTTTGCAATGCACCTGCTTCTCAATTATTTTTAAGAAGACAAGCCCTTTCCAAAGGGTTGTGTTTCAAGTAATAAATACATAAATGGGTGTATTTTGACATATTTTCATTATTTTCTGTCTTTTTAGGGAATGGATTATATAACACTAGCTCTTCTAAAACTTTAGTCTTGGCTTAGCTCAGGAATACCTCTGAGGCCTAATTCCAAAAGAGAGCTCATTCTAAAAATATTTAGTAAACCTGTCACTTGGTAAAGCCTAAACAAGTGATCTGTCTCTCTCTATAGGCCCTTACATACCTTCACTATTACACCAGGAGCCTATTCCCACATCTACCATGCAAACCACCTCAGAAGTCCTTCAGACTATATATAAAATCTTTTTACCCATACTCAGTAAGAAAATTATTTAAATACAGAGCTCCTTCTGGTAGTTAAAAAAGTTATCATGGTCAAAAAATAACAGTTTTTTCCTGTTAAGCTGAGAAGAAGAAAAAGATTTTTTTTAGTAGATTGATCTGCTTTAATTTATTTACAAAAAAAATAATTTCTTGCTATCATAATGATCAGCAGCTTTAAAATTATGATCTGACCTGAAGATATTTACTGTATACTGTCTGTGATCTGCTTCCCTCTTCTCTCATGATTTTGGAATGCTAAAATTTACTACTATATATTCATTTATTAAGAATTAACCTTAATCTACTGCATGGTTCAGAGAAGAAATCCTGCTAACATTACTGCAGCAAAGAGGATATTAAGACTGTCATTGACTTTCAATGCGTATTTTTATTGACTTGCTCTACAAATTCTATAAATGCTCTTTTATTGTTGAGATCTCTTTCTTTAAAGCAGGAGTACTTTGGAAAGCTCAGTGATGTTCCCTTCTGATATTTTTCAGATACAAATGAGTGAAAAAACTCAGACTTTGCAGGAATGTGCCTCTGAGCCTGTTTTATAGAGATTAGCTAAGTCTGATCACCTGAACATTTGAGACTAAGGAGAGTCAGTAAATGTAAATTACTTTTCAAGCACTTCTTCCTGTGATACAAGGTTTACTACAACCATTTTTTTTTCTTTTTTAAAACTTCATACCAAAGACAAAAACATGTCACTTAAAAAAACCCCTCATTAAATTATTTGCTGAATTGGAAACTGGTTTCTAAAACATTTTTAATTGAAAGAAAACTTGTTTTCATTAGAAATAACTTACAAACAAACTGCTCCAGGTCCTGCCTTTACAAAGTCTGCTTTGTAAAGCATATTTTAAGCATAGCTGCAGGAGGGACCAAAGACTTTAGTCTAGTATGACTTTAGTCTAGTATTTCTTCTGTAAAGTATCCCCTCCACATTCTGTATAGTACTGCTACTGCTGCATTCCTCCAGACCTTGGCTCACTCAAATTTACCCATAGTTTTGTACCTTCTCAAAATCTTCGGCTACTAGAGCACGCAGATCAAACATGACAAGAATTTCTTGCAGCTAGAAAGAGATGGAGAAAAAGGACAAATACATGCAAAACTCAGATAACATACATTTGAAACACTGAGAAACTAACCCCAAAAACTTGACATTTTTCTGCGGCTACTCAAGTTTAATTCCACAATTAACTCTAGTGTCAGATGGAAAATTGAGAGTAGAATTTTGACTGCTATATGACTATAAAGAACCTCGAGGCTTGTAGAAATCCCAAGACTTCCAGAAGCTAGATTTCAGCTATGCTGAATGTACAAAGGTGTCTCACAAAATATAACAGACAGCCCATAACCTGTTTGGTTTGGATTCTTTTCAACAAAGATTTACATAAACATTTTCAGCCATGGTAGCTAAATCAGAATACAGAAGAACTGACTGAAATTTGAGGGCAAACAAAAGCAGTCCGATAGCTTGTGATCCTAAGTATTTCTGCTCAGGAATGCAGAGGGGGAAATGGCAGGGGTTTTGCTTGACTGACTAGATCCTTAACTCAATCCCACTTTCAGAACACCACTGTTGCCAGTAATACTGCAGAAGCATAACCAAGAATAACAAAGGCTCTGGATAATATGTAAATATAAGACATTAACCAAGGACAAAACAATCAGCACAAAACTATCATCACAAAAGAATGTATTGTGCAATTCGTCCTTGGAGCATGAGATCAGGATTAGTGTGATTACAATAAAAAATTATACATTTACTGCAAATGAATATGGAAAAACTCTGTTCCTCAATAAGCCAGGATCCTCAAAGATCCATGAAATATGTGCCCCAGACCTTCTGGATAAGAGTAGAGAGGAGGAGTGTGCTTCTCTTTGTCTCTGACACACAGGATACTGTCAGTTCTCTTTCTGGAAAATGTAATCATGAAGCATTGCACAGGGAATGTTGTAACTTGGATCCTGATTTCTGTAATGGATATAAATCCAGAGAAATCCCATTGATATTGCTGTGAAATGAAATGTCTACTAAAAGTCTATCTAAAAATATTAAGACTATAAGTAAACAAGAAAGGATAGTAGTAAATTGACATCCATCAGTTGAGTATCTAGAATGAGTGGAGCCAAAGCACAAATGATAGGTAGATTAGATACCTGAAAACAAAGCAATTCTATATTATGAAAAACCAGTTGATACACTGAGAAAGTGATTCCTGTTGCAATGAGGGGTGCACCCACAGACCATAAACTGGAGCTAACATCATGTCACATATTCAGCTTTTGACAGAATTACATAAAAAGCACTACCTGCAGAGACCTATTGAAGAGTCTTAGGACTGGAGCAAAGGCTTCATTCAAAGCAGGCTGCACAGAGATTGAGAAATCCATGGAGTTCAAGGGCCTCAACTGAGGGCTTACCATAGTTCTTACTGGCTTCAGCAGCACTGAAAATCATTCATTAAATTGTAATTTGAGTAAAATTAGGATCAAAGGGCTGACATCACAAACAGAAATACAGTCTCAGAAGAGATGTCCCCTCTGATTCTGACTTTCCCTTTGCCTACTGCCCCACAGCAACAGTTGTGACTCTTTATGATGCTGCCCCTCAGCTATGGTGTGAGAACTGTAAATATGAAAGATGGCTGATTCCTCTATACTCATATGGCAAGGATGGGGAACACAATCTAAAACAGGAGTATAGGCTACAAAAGTCAGAGTAAAGCAATAGCTGGAAGACAGTAGAACAGAAACCAGCAATTTAACAGAGAACCATAGGAATTGTGTGAGCTACACAGAACAAGAGGGGTGATATTAAAGGATCCAGATGTTGCTAATACAATGTGCTTTATGTGACCATGTGGAGATACATGTCATTGTGCTGACCAGCTGAATTCTTCACTACTTTCATCTCTTCCCCATCTTACTCCTCTTTATGCATGCGAGCATGTGTGTACACGTAGCCCAGCTGTGCATTTTGGTCAATCTTGCTTTCTGTCTTCATTGTCTCAAGACACCCAGCTGCAAGCTAGGACAATTCTTAGTAAATATCTCTATGTGGGTTATCAGCACTGTTCTGCTTTATAAATGTGCTTCAGTTAGTAGGATTGCACTGTTGAAACAAAGAGAAGAATCTGAACCCAGGGAGCTAAGATATTTTCTAGTCATTAATCTGTGAAATGAGAAAAATAAATTTAATCATAAGTAGCCTTAAATTGTCTTTGAATATATTAATTAAAACACTCAACATTGCAAATACCAGTATTAAAAAAACAAAACAAAACCAAAACCAACAAAAAACAAACCAGTGCTAAGCATCTTTTCTGAACAGACACTTCTGTCTGCATAGGCATCCTGACCCTGTATCTAATAGATAGCCCCATCCTTATCACTGCAATGTAGCCATCCCACTTCAGAGGGTCGTTTGGCATACCTTGTGGTTAAACAGTCTGCCCAAGGTTTAATCTTACAAGGTGAGTAAAAAATGAATAAACATTTTTTTGTTCAAGGGCATAACTTTCCAACATGTACTGACATCCCTGTCATTATACCAAGTGTGACAATAAAAATATCCCTCCCTTTAAAGCCATCTATGAGGCTTGTGGTCTGACAGATGGATAGATTACTTCAAAGCGGAGCCTAGATCTTAGAGCTTTAGTCTTCAACTTTTATCAGGAGATATGTTTTCTCTCTTAATGAATTAACCTACTCTTAACTTCAGCAAAGAACTAGATGTCTTAAAAGTTCTGGGCATGTCAGGAAGGTGTTGCCTCCCAAGATGGCAAAAGAAGCAAATAAGAATCTGTGGGCAAGCTGCTCTGAACAGATCCCAGGCAGCTTTTCTTGTGATGGAACTTTCACTTCAGCGGATAGCTAAATATCAAGGCTATGTAAGTAAATCCCTCAACTCACACAAGCAGGATTCAATAAAAACTGTCATCCTAAATTCAAAAATGGAAGCTTTGAAAATGTACCTCTATTCTTCTAGTATACACTGAGTGGAATGCATTAGAATTATATTAATTAATATGGACAGGCGTAAAAGTAAAGGTGGTACTAATTACCTCTGTTAATAAACTATTAACACTAATGACTACAAGGATTTTAACAAAAGAAATCCTCTGAATTATTTTATTTAGAAAACTTCCTAAGGAAAACAACAAAACACTGGTCAGGAAACTGAATTAATGCTGGTCCACTGAAAGAGAAAGTTGCACTATTTATTTCATTCCTGCCAACAGATCCAAAGTTGATAAGATCCTTCAAGCAAACAGAATCCTGAGGCACAATTGAGTTTAAATTTGAGTACAGGATTATGTTCTGTCCGCTATTTGATTAACTTAACCCTGATCTTTAGAACTGGCTTCTTTCACCAAGTCATTCCAGACCACTGAGCTGCTGAGAAATAGAAAGCTTCTGAAAGTGGCAGTTATAGACAGAAAAGAACATTTTTCACTCAGTGAAATCCACAGGCTTCCTTAATTTATGCCTCCAACTGAACTGATTTGATTAAAGTTTAGTTCCTTTTTTTTCTTAATTAGCCAGGGCAGCTTAAATTAATTATTAGTCTTATATATGGAAGCAGTACCAGGAAGATGTATGCAGGCATCATACAAATATGAAATTGAAAATGTTTAGCTTAAAGTTTGTTCAACATATGTCACAAAGTAAGATGCACTGAAATGTATTATTTCATTCTATATGTATTATTTCGTTTCATTGATAAAAATTTTGAAAATGCAATCCACAGTTTAAAACCCAGTGATTTAAAAGCTGTCATGGTCAGTGCTGCAGAAAACCTCCACATAAATTCTGTCTAATAATGCTTGGTGTTACATAGGAGGGTAAAGCTTTGCAGACACTGGTATGAAGCAGTCATTGCTCTCCACCTGATCACAAGGACAAGAGTCTGTACATGAACCTGGCTCAAGGACAGAAAGGCAAAAGCTTTCAGTTTTCACCTCTGGTATGTATCTGCATAAAGCTAAATACAATCTAGTATAAAGCTAAATACAATCTAGTACACATTTAGATATAAGTTCTGAGTTACTTGCTCAGATTCCACTGAGCTATTCTCTGGTGTAAATAAAAGCAAAATCTGGTCTTAATTATGTATGTGCTGTCTGTGATGCTAGAAAATATAGGCACTTCTCATGGACAACTGGACTGTTGAAAGTTCTTGGCATACTGTTCACTGTTAAAGCAGTTAAATCCACTGACCTAATTTGTCTTTGATGGTTACATCACTTTAAGACAACTGAGGACAAATCTCACTTTCCAGTGCTACTGTTTCAAGCTGTTCAGTAGCACGCACCAGTCAGTAATAAGCACCACGCTGCACCCTCACTGTCAGAGCTGCCTGAAGAAGAGCCATATACCTTGCTTTAGCCGGATTAAAAATTTGCAAATTGCCAAAGAAACAGTGGTAAGAATTCAAATCTCCTAATCTTTAAGACAAATACACATAAAAAAGAGGGAATATACTCCCTCTTATACACAGATACGGCATTCCTTCTTTTTTTAAACCAGCTATCAATGTTTTATTTCTTTCAAACTGGTAAGTCTAGGCTCAAAGCACAGCTTTTAATTACTTCCTCCTCCATAGCTGCTATCTTTCTTTACAGGGGAGGAGTTGCCTTGCTGGATACAGCAGTTCTGCTTTACACTGTGGTAGCCATTATATATCATAGTGCACAGCTTGCTTACTGTAGCAGAGCTATTGCAGCCAGCTAGCTAGTATGTTAAAAACTACTGTCCCCAAAAAGAAACTATATGAAATTGTTAGGACAGGAGCTGTGTGCTAGTGCAGTCTAGAATTAAGCCCACCACACTTGTAAATTAGTGGGAAGAGGAAGCATAGCTGACTGTTACAATGGATTGTTTTGAATGTAATCTCTCACATTTGTTCTTAAACATCTATTTTTCTTCCTTACAGTCTGTATTGAGAGCTTGGCATTCTAGGCTGCAAAGTTTAAAAAAGCTGACCTTGAAAACACAGTCACATTTATTTTTGAATGTTACTTTAGTTTCACACCCTGGAAGTGGCTTCCTGCCTTCCAGATTTCTCTGAGCACTGTATGACCAGCCATGCCTGAACTCGCTGCACAGCTCTTCCTGGGCTGCACCACAGTCATCAAGGATCCATCCACTTACAGACTGAAAGACAAAAAAGGTCAGTTTTACTAGCCCTTGCTATGATGCTGATCAACTCCCCCCTCCTTTATGGAAACGATGACCTGCTCGCTCACACACCTTACCGCTTTTAGACGTGGCACGCCAGCTCCCTGCAGCAATTTTTTTCCGAGATCTTCCTCAGCAATGGAAGAAGGGCATTTTTACTCCCCCCCCACCCTCAGGCTTCATGCAGTGCTCCTACTGATTTCACACACAGGTAGGTATGTCAAAGACCTATCTAGGAAGGACCTTTTCCCCCAAAAAAAAGCCCTGAAGCAGTCTTTCCAGAAGTTCTGCATGTGCTGTGCAGAATTAGCAGAGCACAGTGCTCCCTTGCACCCTGGTAAGCTGTGAAAATGTCTGTTCATTAAAACAATCTCTTGGGCAGACATTAAGGGTGAAGAGGTTGCTTTCTAATAACAGTACTATTACTATCTACACAGTAATTTTGATGGGCACTGTAAGAAGTAAAACCATGAGTATATATACACAGTGTTCTAGAGGGAAATGTAGGACTGTATCAATGATGTTGATACAGCTGGAGTTGTAAAATATGTACAGCACTCAATGCAGGCATTAACTTTATGCTCTCAGACTTTCCTAGACACTAAACATGCTGGGATAAAGACTCTCAGATATAGACAATTCCCATAGATGTCTGGTTAAATACAGAACACTGTCCTACTTCCCGAGATTCCCAGCTATCTTCAAGTTCTGCTCATTTAAGCTTCAGATGGCTGTGGAAGAATTAAGAAGCAGATTACATGTTAGTTGACATTTCTTTTACATGTGTCCCACTTCAGAAAGGCTAACTCAGAAACTATTTCCCCATCTTACATATGGTTCAAGTGGACCATATTCTCACCTCACACATGGCATCATGTTTCACATTTAGCATCACATTTAATCAGATTTAGAACTCTAATGTCTTTAACAGAATCGCTCCTGAGATGTACTAATGCAGCTCACAATTAGGAAATAAGCACACGACACAGGAAAATCAGGACACAGTAGTTTACCTGTCCGTGCCTGTCAGATGAGCTATTATAACTTGTGGAATGAAAACTCCTAGCTTATCCCAGTTATGAAGTAAAGCAGGCTCATGTAAGTCTGAAGTGAAGAATAAGATGACAGAATATAGCTGCACAACTAACACTGGAGGTGTTAGCCATCATACTGGTGCTACAGAGGATCATTATTAAAACAAACAGCAAGACATCCCCCTCCACCACCAAATTCTGATTTTATCTNACAGCAAAATACTGCAAAATCTCAACTACACGGGCACAGAGCCAGGCATGTATCCTTTAGAGAGATACAGAAATATAAGAATAGCATGTTCTCATGCATTGGAACAAAACTGGCATAGACCCAATATGAAGGGAAATGAAGAACTACCACAACAAAAAAGACAAACAATTTTTTACCCATCTTACAGCTCCCCATTATAAACTGCACCAGTACTGCAGACGGTCAAAAAGAATAGTTATTTGAACTAGTAGGCAATAATAAATAACATACAGTTATGATATTATTTAATATTGGGATGAAGGTACTTTCAAAACAAAAAATATTTACAGATGTCTGTCTGCAGACATTGACAACAATCAAACAGTCACAGAATAAAAAATCACTGGAGTTTTCTGGACAGTGTAGCCTTTTTTAAAAGCAAATGCACAGCAATTTATTTCTAAACACCTAGAGGAACTGCTGAAGCTGGCATTTATAAAATCTGAATAAGCCTCAGACAAATGGAAAAAACCTCTGCTTTCAGTTACACACATACAGCCACTGTGAAGAGGAGAATTTGTCCCCAAGGAACATACTATGCCTAAGTAGGAAAGGGCCTTAGAGCCAGACATAAGACAACTGGACCCAGTTCTGTTCTCAGCTATACACACTTAGTTGTGTTTCTGCAGCATAAAAAATCATGGCACTTCTTTAAAATAATCAAGTCGAAGAAAAGGGGTATTTGAAAACCCACTGCCAGCTTTTAGAGGAAAATCAAGAGGACAACTATCATCAAAGATTCCTTAAAGATTCAGGTAAATATTAGTGGCATTTTTGGTGACACAATTCCCCAATTATAATCATGCAATTGAGACATCCAAAGTTTAGGGAGAAACTGCATGGTGCTGGTAAGTAACACGCGAGCAAATTCATCCCGAAAGATCCAATCAGATTTCACCCAGTGTGTAGAAAACAGAATCAATCTCTCCAAAAGCACTGGAATATATAATGAAAGGTGTAAAAGAGGAAGCATCAGAGGCAAGAAAGAGGAATAAACTGCAGGAGGGATTTCAAGTTAACGTGACAAAACAGTTTACAAGTATATACTGTAAAATTGGAAAGCCAAAGCAACACTCTTTGTCTTCCCACTCCACCTTGTGTTATATGCCCCCTTCCCTGATACAAGTTCTCCTGCAATTTGTTCAATTCAACCATTCTCCAAAACGTTTTTCTGTATTTTCATTCTTACTATTGCATGCCTTCTTCTTTAATCTCAAGTCATTCTTTCAGCACTGCTCTTAGCTCTTTTCAATTACTCAAATCTTCATTAATTTTAAAGGAGCTCAGAAAAATAATTTTTAAAATCCATCTTTGTCTTGTAAATTAGTGTTGCAAATGTTCATTCATTCTTTCACTCATTCCACTACTTCACTAGTCTTCTACCCAAGAAATTCCTGATTATTTTCCACTTCTTGTCTAAAATTAAAAGTTATCTTTGAAACTCTTCAGCATACTGGGTTTTACTGCCTTAAATGTGAGCTGAAAGCACACGAAACTGAGCTCACCTCAACTTTTACTGAGTCAGCAAGAAAAAAATCTCATTCACTTTTAGAGTATTTTAATAATGACAGTTCAAAAATAACTCTGTAGTTACAGTCCACAAACACGAACCTCCAAACATTGCTGTGAATTTGAGAGGTTTTCCTGAATCTCTAGGATTCCTTTCAAAACACCTTTGATCTTCAAACCCAGAGGAAACTTTTAAAATTTAATCTGTCCTTTATGCTGAATGCTGACTGCCTTCACTGGCTGACACAGCACGTGCTGTAGCCACCTCGAGTGCCTCGAAAGTGACTTGATGTAAGGCTGTGGCAGCCTGGTTGAACCCACACATACGACTCTTCGCAGACTCCAGCACGGCAAAGCAACCTTCAGGATGGCATTTTCAAATATCAAATATAGACAGGGCAAATTTTCATTTTCAATAACCCATAGTGCTATTAAGAGTGTTGGAAGCTGCCCAGACACTAGCTGCCAGTGTCCCTAAAAGCTGTAATTGGCCTGAATACTGAGGAAAATGATGACAGTGATACACTTGCCAATTAGTGGTCATTCAAACACAAAGACCTAAAGAAGAATAACCTTTTCACCGAGTGGTTGGAGTATGCCAGCACTGGCACTCCACAGTTCTGACTAAGAAGTTACTAACAATAAAGTATTTGTCATTATGTCCACCAGTCATTACTCCAGCAATTATCCTAACAACTAAATACTTCAGAGTACTTAAGTAAGAGTAGCTAAAGAAGTCCTAGTAAAAACTGTATTCACAAGTTAGACCTTGATTACTATAAGACTTCCCAGTATGAAAAATGGAGCATACTTTTTTTTTTTCATCAATCCAGATTTTTTTTCCCAATACCTATCCTCACTTAGCAGCCTTTTATCACAGGCTGCATTTACACTATTTACATTTTCTCTAACCAAGTCTCATTCTAAAATATATACTTTGTGAATCTCTATTCATAGAAAATTCAATATCTAAACCAAGAAGTGTGATCTCCAATTTTAAAGAATATAACGCCAAACACTAACTCCAGACAATCAGTAGCTTCTCCCATTTGGTCACAACAAACACAAAGAAACTGTTTTCTCACTGCATTTCCACTGCTAACAGAGACATGCCAGTGGACCCCCTTTCACCCAGAAGTCTGCTCAAGCATATTAAAACTTTCTGCCCAGAAGAATCGGACACTGTAATCTGTGCCCATGAGACTCATCAAATGAAGTCAGCAAAACCAGCAGTACGTGTTTGACACACAAGGACAAAGGTCCTCACCCAAGGTAGACTGACGTTAGGATGTCTGGATCGGGATGTGTGTTTGTGTGCCGTGTGAATAGACTTTACTGAGGAAACTGAACTGCTACTGTTAACTGAGAGATGAACTAAAGACTCTTCCAATCAGTATCGAACAGTCGAGCATCACCGGAAATTAATCCGAATTTTCTACCCAGTGCAGACAGAGAGAAGGTAGCACAATAAGCTTTTTTAACAACAATCAAAAAGGAAGAGTTACCTCAACTACAGGACCACGCTTTTTTACAATCAGTTGGTTTGTCTTTACATTTTAAGGATGATTTACAGGATTTAACAGAAAACAGTGCTGTCACTGATTATTTGTATTGCCTTTCAATTAAAAATAGCAATTCTCTTCTTTTGCAAGATTTAATTTCCTATAACTAGATAAACATCAACATAAACCACTCTATTATTCTGAACAGAATTTCCAAGTTTCCATTGCTGACCAAATAATTCAGTAAATTTAGAAGCTATTCATAATAATAACGAGCTACATATTTAAGCCATTTTGCATCATCAGTTCCCAAGCACAACACATTAGTGAGTGATAGCACTAATGAGAATGCACTAAAGCTTGATATTGCTTTTCATAATTAGAATGATTTTGTCAGTCATTTTAGGCCAAGTATTTAAGGTAGAAAATTAAAAATACCGCAACAACCAAAATCCCCAAGCCTTGTGGGATTTTTTCCTCATTTCTAATGAAAGCATTTTCTCTTGTGTATGCATTTCTCTCTGGTCCTCACAAGAATGCCATCACAGAAGAGGAATCGGAAGAAAAAAATTACTAGAAACAAAGGTAGAAAGATGTTCTCTGTCTAGAAACATTTAGCAAGATACTGAATTCATTTTATATTGCCATCATTTTCCAAATCAGGTTTTAGCTATTCATTTTAGACAGCATTTTACAATTGCTCTTGAGTCTATTTATTTTCTTTGACTAGTCATTTTGCAGTGCAGTTAAGTAAAAGACACCTGGAGAAGATTAGGGATGATATTCTCACTGGTTTACTGTAAAAGAAACTGAATATACCCAATGTAATTTGTTCTCTGCTAAAATTACACTTCCATGGTTAGTTACTGAGTTTTCTTATTAGGTCACATATACTTAAGAATACTGATATCCCACTAGTTCATTTTACTGACAACAGAACGTTATCTGTCCCAGTGCAAGGCTTTGTATAGGAAGAAAACCTAACATGGAAATGTCTCCTCAATGATCACCTCTTGGCTACCCAAGGGCAATGTGGTTAAAAATGCATGCTGGTACAGACTGAAAAAGGAGCAACCCTCAAGAAATGGGAATGGTTGTAACTGATAATCATTTTGGATTAGGGAGAGAAAGTTCTAGCTAAAGAAAAGGGAGGACTCATCTAGACTGTCATTCATGGAGTCTGATCTTTCTTCCTCTGTGGAAAGTGCCTGGCAGTTATGTACTCAAGTCCTTTTAAGATAAATCATATCGCTGTTCTCACATTTCTGGAGGAGTTGGCTGTTAAGTGACAAACATCCAAAATCAGGTCACATGGAAGTGGAGGTTGCCTCTTATCACAGCACTTTCTCTTCTACAAGTCCAGAGTCCTTGCAGAAGAAAGCAGGAGAGACTCAGTGGATTCAGAGGATGCCCACGTAGAGTCATGATCTCTGCAGTTCCTCAGATAGTCCTCCCTTCAGGGTTCACCCCAGCAGGACTATAGGCCCTTGCAGTCATGGAGGAACCCTGCAGGTATGTAGCACTGGTGGTGTACTAGCCCACAAAGTGTACCAGAGCCTTTGCAAAAATCCATCACTTCTGAGTTGTTCACTTTATCACTCATGACTATTTTGGGTCCATTCAATCTGAAAGAAGCTCCATGGCCTCTTCAATGAAGGGGTGTTCTTTATGTAATAACAGGAGAGAGAGATTAATAGTGGAACCCCCTGGGTATTACCATGGCAGATTATAGTCTAGATTACTATCTTTTCACAATTTGATGTACAGTACCATTTAATATTTTATGTTGGTAACGGCCAGTCCACTAAGAGACTTTCAGTAAAGCACAGCACACAAAGAGGTGGTAAATATCAAAGTCTCAAAACTAAGGCTGTACAGAACCAAATCACTTGCTTCTACGGAATAAAGTTTAAAATAAAATTCTGCATTTATATAATAAATGGAAATGTTCCCCATGAACTTAACAAGAGCAGAAGGAATTAGCAAGTAAGATGAGAAACTGTTAAATTTAACTACAGCCTTAAAACTCAGCATTTTCTTCATTTAATACAATATCTTCTTTGTACAGGCTGAAAATGTAAAATATTACTGACTATATAAATCTCAGAAATAGCTGTAGGTGGTTTGGAACAAGTGAATGCTGTTTTTACACAAGTACAGCATTCAGCAAGCATTTGTCAATATTAGTCAGTCACCAAGCCCGTTCCCCGCACTCCAGTATGCTGAATATGTGCCTGCATAATTATGGCTTGTTTGCATGACATCCTGTGGGGAAAAATATCACATTTGATATGAAAAACACATAAATATTTTCATCAAATAAACAAACAAACAAAAATGACAGTGGAACAGGACTGTTGTGTGCTTTTAATAACAAGCCACCTCACATCAATAACATTCAGTCATCCTCAAGTATCGGCTACATCTCCAGAACAGAAAGTAAGGAGGTATGCAATTAAACACGATTTCCCCAGAGTTGCAAAATTCAATTTCCTTCAGTGCCTTGTGTCCACAGAAAATATAAAAAGAGGAATGTGAAGCAAGCAAACATCCTTTTCTGTTTCAGTTCGCAACCCCCCCAAAAAAACCCTACCCAAAAGACCCACTCTTCTACATGGCTGTTATTTTTCATTTAATATCATTGTGTCCACAGATTCCATCCATTCAAGAAAATAAATCACTTCAAGAAAACATTCCACAAACGTTATTTTACAATAGCTGATGAATAAGCATAGAAAAAATATCTGCAGCACAATGCCAGAGCATTTGAAGTGATTATTGTTACCCTAGGACAGGAAATGGTAGTCACATTTCACATCACATTTCATAGTGATCTGCACAAATATCCCTCCCTTCTATTCCGGGCCAGGCTGCTCCAGGTCCTCAGTAAATTGTAAAGAAAATGGCTCAAACACTTGAACACTGTGCCATGTCCTGTATGAACTGTGTCACATTAACATACCTCCTCTTACATCTTCTGCATTACTGACCTCCCCTCTCCCAAAAACAAAGGCTACTTTTATACACCACAATACTGAAGCCAGTGGCATGAACAGAGGCCAAGCTCCAAAACCTAGATTCCTACATGTGTCTGGTTCTGAGTTTTCAGGATTGGGCTTTGCAAAATGCTGCCAATCTTGCTATCTTCATAAACAGAGATGTTAATCCCAAAGAATGTAATGTGCTGCTTTATGCCTATTTCTACAGAAGAATGTACATATATGTATATATATTTACAAGATAATGTACATAGTTAATTTATGTATATATATTTTGTCTGTATGAAGTGGAGACAATATAATTTTGAACATGTTTCTGTCTTAATTATTTATTTGTGTTATAACATCTAGTAAAACAGAAACACGACTCATCTTCCAGAAAGAACAAAGCAAAGCTTCTCCATGATCTGAAAGACTGTGGGTTATTGCAGAAGCAGAGTAGTTCCTGTTGAGTTCTCCTTAATCCTGGGATATAAATGCATTTTCCTCAAGTGTGTGAAACTCATTATCAATGTGAAAAAATATAGCCTCTGATACTAGCTGTATCAGCTTAAGAAATCTACCTTCAGCATTTCTTCTTGCACAGTGTGTGAGCAGACTGCACACACACTTGGAGCAGTGCAACAGCATTGTTTTCTGTTTGAGCTGAACGGTTGCTTCTGCTGAAGCAGCAGCTGGAAATGGCATCATCAGGCAGCTCCTCCAATTCACTAAAACTGAGACTTCTACTGTATCCCTTCCTCCTTCTACCGGCTGCGTACCACTGACATAAAAACCATTACAGACCTCCCTTCATAGCAGGTGGTTACAGGGCATAAATTGCTTATTTATAAACAATCAATCCCAAACAGGAAAAAAGCTTTTAATCCTTTACAATGTAAAACACCAGATATTAGAAATATGAAGGTTCAAGATGTAAAACTTAAAGGCTGGAAAGGATATAATATTGCATCTCCCTTTGGAGGCAGCTGTGAACCTCATAGCATTCTTAACAGCAGTTACTGAAAAATAATTTTAAAAGCTCTTAACTTTGCTCACTGTAGATTTGAGACATTTTCTTTCATTCTGGACTTAGTTCCTGAATCTGCTTGTACTCATCTACCCCAGAAAGCCACAAAAACTAAGTGCTCATCACAGAAAAAGGATCAGAGAACGCTCGCAGGACTGTACCAAATGCTGGGTGTTCAGAGAAAGCTGAAGGCAGGCATTGCAATGTATTGATTACATCTTTTGTTTGAGGGTGTTGATCTACACAATTTGGAATGGATGTTCTCCTTCCCATTCATATTTTCATAGCTTATAACTAACTGTTCCTCTCTAGGTCTGTCAGTGGGCTAGAGCAGTGATGAGGGTGGTTGAAGGCTCTGTGCAGAAGCAAGCCTTAGGAAAGAGGTGGAGTTTTGCTTTGTGATCCTCAGAATTTAAACCTTGGTGTTTGGTCTGACAGGGACTCTGGAATTCTCCAGAGTCTGCAGGCATGGATGGTCCCATAAAAAATGCTTTGTGAGAAAACTCTGGTTCTCAAATATGTTTGGTTTCCAACCCGTGTGCATAAATATTCACAAAAACACTCTGATGGTCTTTTAAACTATGACAATCCAGGTCCAACCTCTTTTTTAACAACTAGACATATTCTACATTTAGCACTTATGTACAAGCCACACAGGTCACCTCCTACCTTTGGCAAACAGTAAGTGAACATCACCCCACAATTTTTTCAGGAAGTTTGTATCAGCCTAGAGGATTTTTTTTCTCCTCTCTCCTATTTATAAAACACAAACTGGATTTGGAGTAAAATTTACTCCATTTTTAGGAACCTTCTCAAGTATTTCAACCATTGTCATAAAACGATAGTACCAGAGCTAACATACCTTACACAAGACACAAATTTCTAGATATTTCCTATAGCTGAGCATGTTTACCTAATACCAACATCTGCTACAGTTCCAAGGTGACACTAGCTACTGAAAGCACAGCAAAAATCTAATTGTCTCAGTCAAAAGATTAAAAAGTACAACACATGGCTCTTTAACACCTCTCTAAATGTCAGTCCAAATCCGAACATGATTAATTACTCCCCAACTTCCCAGTAACAAATGATAGCATCTTTTGGACCCATCCATTCAACAGCTGAAAAACAGCTTTGGCTTTGGAGACACTCTGGCCTATCAGCACAAGTAAGCTGTCTATAAAAAGCAAGCAGGAGCACAGTTTAGAATAACTGGAGCTGTAGCAGCAGCAGCAGCAAAGCTAGCAATATCATGCTGAAGAAGTAAGACCTGGGGACACTTATGAGCCAAAGATCTAGCATAGCAAAAAGCTCAACAATTGCTCAGTGTTTAAGCTTATGAAATTTTTCAGTTTCTGCTGGAGCAATACAAACCTTGAACCACAACTGCATCTTAGTAGAAGAGATCTAGACCTAATAAATACCATTACAAGCAAATGCAAGGTTTTTGTCAGGGCCAAGAGTGCACTAATAGGCCTTACACTCCACTAGCTAAACCTGGTACCCCCACCCACAACCCCTGCCTATGACTCCAGGAAGACCCATTCAGAACTTGTCCTCTGCCTTCAGGCTCTGCTTGAGCTCTGCTGCAGGACTGAGCTGTAGGCTGCCCTCACTGGTCGTGCCCTGCTCAGTGGGATGGGGCCTTGGCTGGCAAGGTCCCAGCCCTGATGGCTCTGTGATCACGCTCAGCCCTTGGCTCCCCAGCCCCTAGGAAGGAGCCAGCCCTGGCTGCTCCCTAATGCTTTTCTTTTACCACCTCAAATTGCCACTCATGTTACATGTCTTTCCAGTGTTAGTCTGGCATCAAGAGAAGCGTTTCAGGCATAGAACCAAAGTCAAGAGTATTATAAGTATTTAGACAATGCTACAATCTGAGGTGCCTGACTATTAAGCAAACCTTTTAAGTCACGTATGTTGTTTCATGTGCCAGTACAATCAAGACCATGCTTGAAAACACTTCTATTAGATATAGTTCAAAACTACAGAAAACCACAGAAATGAAAAAAAAGCTGAAATATAACTCATTCAAAAATCAGTCAAGCCATCGAGGCAGAGATTTTCAAAATTAGTTAGCTGTCTGACTATCTTAATTTCTGGGTGCCCAAAAATGAGACAATTTGAAACGAATTTTTTTCTGCATCAATTCAAAAGTAAATCTCTTCACAGTCACTCCATTTCACTTAAGAACTGAGTTGTCCAGCTATCACTAATCAAGTCTGGAAGTATTTTCTTGTAAAATAAGCAACAAGCTAGTACCATTTCTACTTATTAGTGTTTTTTTCACATTTTCTACATATTTCAAAGCTAGGAAAACTTATAATCCTCCATTAAGGTATAAGTAACAAAAAAGATTTTACTAGCCAGAGAAANACTTATAATCCTCCATTAAGGTATGAGTAACAAAAAAACAGAGAAGGCATTTTTGCATTCTAACCTGTTAAGTCATCATATCACTTATTAGAGATCACTTATTAGAGCAGATATTCACAAATTAAATGCCACCAAAATAACAATTTCTTTTAAAGGTTACTCAGAAGCATTTAATCTTGATGTTCCTCTCTTTTACTGAAACCTTATAGCATTTTTATATTTAATTTTTTGATCCTTAAGTCCTGTATAATAACAGTGCTTAAAAGTAACTAATAGAAATAAACGCATACAGAACTAAATCCTGAAGTACAAATTGCTATACAATACCTCTGCTATACTTGCTTCAGGAGGATAGATTCTTGCTAGAGTAATGTTTATCTGAAGTTGTCATCTGGCACACACCATACTATGGTGATGTCCTTTAAACATACTATTGAAAATCTTTCCTACCCCTTCCCTGTGAGGAAACCATATTTTTCTCACTATGTGTATCTGCTGCTAATAGATAAGAAAGACTTTAAAAGTTACTATTCCTTAGCCTTCTTTAACCCGAATAATATGCAAGATTTCTGCTCTATAACAATGCCTTGCCATTTTGAATGTAAAGAGGGATCATCTTCCCTCATGCTTGAGACCTGAAAAATATTCAATGTCTTAAATTTCTGATTAATTCAGGGCAAATTGAGGGCACCTTGATAGCACAAGCCCATTAATAAAACAGAAATTATTTACCCTGAAATGTACAATCTGTGGAATGTATCATTTGTTGTAATACAAACATATCTTACTGTATGTGGACAGCAAAACAAAAGGTACCTTTATTTCATATCAACAGTCCTTTGCAGTTTTCTGTATTCGGGCTCACTGTGCTATTCAGGCTCCAATGTGCAAGAAGAAACTGTCCCTGAATAACACTCTGAATTCATTACAAATCTGTACCGGCAGGGAGACAACAAAAAGCAGAAATTAAAGTTCATTCATATAGTGGATGAGCCACAGCAAGGACAAATATCATAGGCCCTGACTGAAAACAACTCTTCACTGATCTCATTGGAACAGAAGTGAGAAACAGTTTGAGTCTAGAGTGCAGGGCAAGCACACACCACAGTGCATGGAGCTGGCATGGTCCCTTGATTGGGCAAGGCAGAGGAGAAAAGGGAAGGCTGTCTGCCCATGCATGAGACTGGATTTCTTTCTAAGCATTTTGTGAAGTGTTCCCCCTTGTGATGAAGATAAACATGCAGTGAAGCACTCTGGAGCATCCTTCCTCCATGGCATAAACTTGCATCATAATCGTATCGATATAAATACAAACAAGGAAAAGCAATTGTTATCTTGGCTGTCATACACTGCAATACAAGGTAAGCAGTCAGCATTGACACAAGAAATTTTAGATGACTTCGGTGCAAGACCAGTAGACTTAAAGCCAGCATACTTAAAAGAAATTAAGAGTACAGGAGTGATACTGTGATACTGAACACGTCTCATTTGATTTTCTGAACTGAAAGCTACCATTCCAGTCCAGGATGATAATTTCAGAGTCAGTGTATGTGCTTCCATTGAAGCGGCTTGTATGACAACTGTTAGAACTAACTAACAAAATAAAAAATACTTAGCTTATTCTGACTGTTCAGAAAAAAAAGAGTGTCTATCTGAAATTAAACACACCTTTGATGTTTTCTCACAGAATTTATCCTTCCTCCCTACTCTCAACACAACTGCCCCAGGAACATTTGAACAAGAGAGTAAAAACAGGGACCTAAATCTATCCCGACCATGTGCTGTCACCTCCTACCCTCCATAGGGAATCACTGTAACTAATACTTGGGAAACCTGTTCCACCACTGTTTTGGTTTTGACCCCAAGCAAATCACTCCCCTGAATGATTCTAGGTTTGGGAAGTATTTTGCAACCAAACTCCTAATGAAATTAATCGAAGTCAAGTGTCTCACAGTACATTTTATAGATATGGACCTAAGTAGCTTAGGAAATAACCTGCTGGAGATGTCCCTGTTTAATAGGGTTACATGATATTTCCAAGAAAATTACTTTAAAACTATTTTGCACTCAGACAGGATAGTTGTGGTGAGAGCACGGAATTAGTGGACAGGCTAAAATCTTCACAGTACCCTCTCCCACCCCACTTGGTACTGCCCAGCGTAATGAGTATCATCTCAGTTGTGTGATGCAGCTGCTGCTGTTCTCCAGATCACAGAGTACCTGGAATAGACACAACATATGAAGTACCTCTCACAGCTGCAGATCTGTTCAACCAATCTCCCCCAGTTTGTTTTCAAATGCACAAGTGAAAAAAAGAAAAAAAAAGAGGTTTTACTTACCTACTTTGCCTCAATTAGAATATTTTATCAGATTTTGACATGTAATTTAAAACTTCTTTTCTTCTTACATACTTATGTATTAATTTTCCAAAGGACCTGCTGCAGAAAAAGGTCTCAAGGAACATGGCAATTTTACAGAAAAGGAATAAAATAAAAATTAATTCAACCATCTCAGCACATAATGCTTTAATGAATTTTCATTCAGAAGTAGCTTCATCAGAGTTCTGAATACACAGAGAGCATGGTAGCAATATGTAAAGTTTCCTGTTTGTACCTCGGAACGAGGTACAAAACATTTATGCACTTTCACCCAAAATGAATGTGTCAATTCTTTTCCCCACATTAGACAATCTCTGTGGAAATGAAGGAATGTTCATTCTTTTTTTTTTCCAAAAATTGCCAATTTTTCTACAAGCATTTGTTTCAAACAGAGATGCTCAAATATGGTAACTATAAACTAGATCTTATTCACTGCAAAATCAGATGTATTTGATCATTCAGTTATAGCAACAGGAAAAAGGATACCTTGTCCCATGTCTGCAGATGTTAGAGAATTTCACTTAGGTTTATTTAATAAGAAAAATCTGTAATTGATATGCTGGGCACTATAGACTATTTTTTAAAATCTTTGCTTTTTTTGTTACTGCTAAAAAAGTAAGCCTCTGTTTATAACAGGACATGATGACAGTTAAGCATGGTAACCAGTAATAAGGAACCAGTAGCAAACAGAGGAAGCCAGTGACATAGTCTGAAGCACCAGGAATAGCTCATATTTCATTTGAGGACTATGAGTGAAGTGTAAAGCTTAGGTTCAAAATTAATTTATACTCAGAATTAGGTTTACAAGTATAGGATCAGAAAGACATTTCATTTTTCAGTGCTGTGCAGGAAAGACTTTCCATGAACCAGTTACACATGGAATAGACTTTCTGATGTTTTGCTGTTTTTCCATAGTGCATTTCTCCTACGCTTCTCCAAACACGAAGAGGAAGTATTTCATATTCTTGGGTAGTTTAGCACTGATTTTTCATATCCCAAGTTAAATGACTCTCAACACCTGAAAGAATACTTGACAGGAACTTTCCATGGCAGGAATTGCAAGATACCTATCATTTATGCAAGGTTATGTCCCAATCCCAAACCCTTTGCACACCAGTATTACACAAAGTCATTTTCACATTCCAAAACTATTTGAAAAGTTTTAGTGACTGGAAACACATTCAAATACCTATTAGTGCCTCCAAATACTAACATGATAGCAGTGTCTTTTTTTCACCCCCAGATCTTCCAAATTAGTTCTGTATTACACGGATATCACAGAAATGGACTTTACACAACAAGGCTATGTACGCAGAAGAATTTTCCTTCAAATACAAACAAATAAATCAGTCTCCTCAAATATGGTAAGGCCACTTGTGAAATAGTTCTGAATAGGCTTAACTGAACACTAGAAAACTTCAGCAAGACCTCCCTAACAGGGTGACACAACACTCCTTTTAACATGTTTCAGCATACAGGCTGGAATTTTCAAGGAATCAATGTAACATCAGAAAACTCCATGACTGTAATAAAGAAAAAAAATATGGATCTATGAAGTCAGGCATTAAATCCAATACTTCAGCAGGCAAAACTCTCTCTTTACAAGTCTGGCCTTGGCACTTGAGATTACTATAAAAAGACTTATGAATTTCATTAAATAACTGCCAGTACAGTTAAGTATCAGCCTATATGTGAAAACTGAATTGATGCTGCTGTGATTCCATGAATTCTAATGGAACTCCTGCAAATTTTTTCACACTGCAAGTGAACCTGAAATATCAAAATAACTCATTTTGCATTATTTTTAGCTGAAATGTATGTCAATGGGAAATCATTTGAACTACATTAGTAGAACTAAAATGATCCTTAGTGTAACTCCATTCACATCAGTTACATTAGGAATGCATTTCACCACTAAAATGGCCAAGTGACAATAAAATTATTTTTCTGAGAGCTCTCAGTATCCATAACACTGGGAAAGCTCTGACAGAAGCACTAGTAGTAATTTGTAGCTGTAAGAGCTCAAATACTAGGTTTCTCTGGCACACAATTTCAGCCAAATTTCCTGCAAAATTTCCTGGAAATTTCTGCTTCTTGTCAAATACTTGGGATGTTTGCGTTTTAGCGTGATAGGAGTAGACTGGCATTTTCCAGCTGTGTTCTAACTGACCAGGCCAATGGATAGTTAAGAATTAAATTATAAGCCAGCCCAAGTAAAGGTATTTGCTTCCATTCTCAAATGCACGAGTCTTTCTGCATCAGTTTCTGCCAAACTGATGGCACAATCTAACATTAAGCTACAGCAGTTTTTATTTATAATGATGAAGTACATAGGTTTATTCACTGCAGGAGGCAGAGCAGGCTTCAGTGTTACCTTAGGATATGCCTCCACAGTCCTGCAGTATGTAACACTGACACAATGCAGAATATTACTCTGCCAACTGCTACAAGGTCCTACAGGAAGACCTTTTCCTTCAGGGAGTAGAGCACTGCTATGATCACAGTGTAATGTAGACATTACCACACTTGTTCTGAATTACAAGGTTGTGTACTGGTAGCAGAACAGCTGAATGACTTGCTGGAGAAGCTAGGTAACTACTGAAGCAGTTACTTCATGCTGAGTGCCATGGCCACAGTGTAAACACATCTAAGAGTTAAAGAATTTTCCTCATTTCTATTAGAGATCCACAACTCCAACTCTTAAAAATCACCTTCCCTTTCAACCAGTCAATACTGCAAACACAGTTTTCTCAGAGTTCTTCATTTACCTAGTTAGTATTTCTTTTACTCATATATTCTTGCCATGGTCCCTGCTATTATATGGTCTCTGGTGTTATAGAGGACTACTAGCAAGATAGCTTACAAGAGAACCTTTATGCTCCTTATATTATTAACAACTATATGTTAAAGAAATGCTTTCAGTTACAGATTTTTACCACATTTTATAGAATGCTCATCCTCACTTCTCATATCGCCCCTGTAGAAATGAAGTATTTAGTGTTATTATTTCTTTCAACTTAGTTTTATTTTATTATCACTTAATCAAGGTGAGCTACAAGAAAATGTAATACTCAATTTTGGCAAATGCTTACGTATAAAATTCCTGTGTGGTTTCATTCAAAACATAGTTGGAATTAGTATCACCACACTAAAAAAGAGCTCTGTTTCATGTTTCACATCAAAAATATAGTGAAGCCTGCTCTATAACTTTAAATTAGGTATCAGACAATTAAACACAAGTTTTGAACCAGGGCTCACTCAGCATAACACAGTCTTTCACGTGTGTCTTCATTTTTATTAGTTCTTCTGCAATGCAAAAGAGAAGAAGCAATGAAACTTTTCAGAGAGGCGATTCACAGAAAATCCACAGAGGCAAAAATCAACCATTAAAGAAAAAAACTATGTCTATGTTCAGTACCACTGGATGCCACATAGAGCAAACAATGCTTATCTGATAGATTATGCATAAAGCCATGGGTGCCCAGTTTGGACTGATTTTATTTTTGTTTTTTTCATCTCCAGAACTGTAAGTCAGTCACTAACTAGTTCTCCCTGTCTGCAAAAATCCTCTACTGAGCTTTAAATGAATACTGCAAAACTACTGTAACTCAGTAGAGTTGGTAAGCCTCTTTTGCTCACATAATGGCCTTCCCCAGCCTTTAAAGTGCATATGCCAATTTGTTTCAAGTTTTATTATCTGGAATGTTCTACAGTTCCAGTTTAATTGTGCCTTCCCTAGGTAATTATAAGTCTGAAAAAAATGCCTATTCTGAATCTATTATTTATGTTACATGCAGCAATATCTTACCTATTTCTTTCTGGAGTCTGGAATGTACTATAGGCCTGATAATCTTTACCTACCTTAATCTCCTAGAAAGGGCAATGGAAGTTTCTGACACACAGTAAAATACAGCTGGCCTAAGAATCAGTGAAAAGAAATCATGGAATGTTTTGTCAAACACTGCATGACACACAACATGTTCATTTTGAATCCCAGAATGCCTATTTTGGATCGTAAATGTTGCTTCAAATACACATGGGTGAAAGCTGTAATTAAGGGAAAATGCAGCAGCAATAATAGCATGTTAAAAGTTAGCAATTCTAAATTGTCAGTACTGTAACAACTGAGTGTCTTATTACTTCCACCTTCTCCTCCCATACATTGAGTTTCTTTAATACTGACAAAGTGCATGTACTAATCATAGACTCTGAATGTTAAATTAACTGGGAGAAAGATATAAACTAGGTTGATAATTCTTGAGGGCATCAGTAGAAAACACTGATTTCAAATAATTTTGATTATAAAATTTTACTTCACAATCCTTTTCAAGATCACAGATATTCATAATTAAAAAGAGCATGGAATTGATGTAGTGTTAGCTGTTTCACCATCAGCATCACATAAAGAAAAAAGAAACAATAAAATAAGATGCAGAATTCACTCTTCCAATGATTGTCATTGAACTATTACATTAGTAAACATTCACAGTATGAAGTCTCTTTCAATATATCTCCAGCATATAAAGTAGTGCAAAAAAGCATTCCAGTCATTTTGCCTTTGCATTCAGACCAGGTTAAATGATTCTCTTACTTCATTTCTTTAATTATTAGACAACAAATGCTGCAATACCTCCAAAGAGAGTTATAAAAATAAACAATATCTGGAGGGTCAGCAGCCTTTTCAAAGTAAATTTCCAGTTAAAAACAAGCATTATATATTTCAAGGAAAAAAAAAATTAGATTTATCTTCTGTAGAATATCTTTTTACAATAAATTTACCATTTGAAAAACAGTGACTATGGTATCCAATGATTTATGGTAGCTGCTATTAAAGCACTGATAAACAGATAAATGACTACCAAACTTCATTGCTTCTTACATAGTAAATACCTCTGAATGCCAACTTTTACCACAGAGCTGTTATTAGTGATGTCGACAGTTCATGCACCCACTTTAAAACTGACTTGGTTTTATTAAGTTTCTCAATCTCATGTGCAAAACACTTGCATTCTATTAAAAATATAAAGTCTGAAATTTTATCAGATCTAGCAATTCCTTCCTCAAGTTATACCACTTACTTGATATGTAATACAAGTTTATCAACGCTTTTTATTTGTACTTAACCATTAAAACTGCATACTACTGTATGCTGTGGACTCTTGATTGCATATTTCATTATTTTCACTGCACTCTTTAATGCATAAATATATTTGGAAACGTTCAAAATTACACATCCGTTTCCACAGAATTTGAATTTACACAGTTTTTCTTCTCTGACTCACTGCTATTCCCCGTGTCCTGACTTTTTTTCTCCTTTACACAAAGAGATTCTTTAACTCCTTCTTCCATCTCCAAATACTCTGATTTATCCTCTGTGGATGAAGATGATGAGCTTCTAAATTTCTTCAGTAAATTTGTTGGGAGGTAAGGGCAACTGACTGCATTTTGCATCAGCTGTGTTTGTTCTTCATTCTCAGTCTCTCTGTGGTAGAAATAGTTAAAATTGGAGACAATCACTGGCACTGGTAAAGCAATGGTTAACACTCCCGCAATGGCACACAGGGAACCAACTATTTTCCCACCCACCGTTATGGGTTTCATATCCCCATAACCAACTGTAGTCATGGTCACTACAGCCCACCAAAAGGCATCTGGGATGCTTTGAAAATGGGTGGCAGGCTCATCAGCTTCTGCGAAGTAAACAGCACTGGAAAACAAAATTACTCCAATAAAAAGAAAAAAGATGAGGAGGCCGAGTTCCCTCATGCTGGCCCTGAGTGTGTGACCCAGGATCTGCAAACCCTTGGAGTGCCTGGAGAGCTTGAAGATGCGAAACACCCTGACCAGACGGATGATCCTCAGGATAGCGAAAGACATGGCCTGTTGACCATTACTGCCCTGCTCCTGCACCAAGTCAGTGCCCAGAGTAATGAAGTAAGGCAAGATGGAGACAATGTCTATGATGTTCATGACGTTCTTGAAGAATTGTGCTTTGCTTGGACATGCAAAGCAGCGCACTGTAAACTCAAAGGAGAACCAAATGATGCATACTGTCTCTACAATGAAAAAAGGGTCATTGAAGATGGTGTGCTCCCCAACATCCAGGTGAAGTGACTCATTGGAAAGGCCCTTCCCTAAGCTCAGGGACATGATGAATTCTTTGTCATCTCTGAAGTCTGGCAAAGTCTCCAGACAAAAGATGACGATGGAGATCAAGATGACCAAAACAGAGACAATGGCAATGCCTCTGGCTGGACTGGAGCTCTCCGGGTACTCAAACAGCAGCCAAATCTGCTTCTTAAACTCATTTTCTGGCAAAGTTTTCTCCTCTTCTTCTTTGACAAACCCTTCATCCTCCCTAAACTTGAGCATGGCCTCCTCCCCAAGTTGGTAGAATTTCACCTCCTCACTGAAGATGTCAAAGGGTACATTGACTGGCCTCTTCAGTCGGCCACCACTCTGATAGTAGTACAGGATGGCGTCAAAGCTGGGACGGTTCCTATCAAAGAAGTATTCATTCCTGAGAGGGTCAAAGTATCTCCCTCGCTTTGCTGGATCACCCAACAATGTCTCCGGGAACTGAGCTAATGTCTTCAGTTGGGTCTCAAACCGCAGTCCTGACACGTTGATTACCACACGCTCACAACACTCGTACTCACTGTAGCGAACAGAACTGTAACCCCCAGGGCCTCCACCATCATCAGGTGGCTGGTCCAAGTATGAAAACTCATCCTCCCCATAGTCATCACTGTAGTAGAGCTTTCCTTGTTCCTCATCATCTTCATCCTCATCTTCATCCTCCTCTTCCTCCTCACTCAAGTCCTTCAGTATTCTCTCTTCAGAACCACTGAGGGGCAGCAGCTCAGAACAGGGGAAGGAAGCTCCACACTCCCTACTTCCTAAGTGGCGGCTCCTCTTCTTCCCTTTCTTCTGCCTCTTACCACTCTGGCGGTGGGGCAAACTGCTGCGTGATGCAGTCCCACCATGAGAGGAGGATACACCTCGACTCTCTTCCTGATGATAGTGGTGGTATGGTCCACCTCCACCTGTTGCCCCACCTTCCACTGCTGCTGTTGCTGCTGCTACAGCTGCAGCTGCTGCGGCTCTCGACTGTGCCAGACGCTCTCTCTCTCGGGCCCGAGCTTGGACTGCATATCCATAGGGCATGTGGCTGTTGCACCCAGAGCTATCGGCACTCACCATTGCAACCTCCATTTTGCAACTGCTTTTTTTTTAAGCACTTAATGCAAAAAGATTTTGGTTTATTTACAGTGTAACCTTATCTTTCACTAGAAAGTTCAAAGCCATTTGTATTTGGAGGACAGTCCCCTGGACACAGAGCAGGGCGACATGGTTGTAACACTGAATTTATGTTCTGAAGAACCACGGGTCTGCATTTTCTTATTGTCCAGAATGTTTCACACAAACTAATGTTTTGCTAACAAGGAAAGATGAAACTCTCAAATTGAACCAGGAAACATCTGAGGCCTTGTTATTTCATCCACCGAGCCCCTTTATTTTAATTTATCTCCTGTGGCTATCACAGATCTAACCAGAATCATGACTACCTTGCAGGCTTCAAAGACTGCATTCATGAGGAAAAAATTATACAAATCAAAGGGTACCTGCTCTCCACAGATGGTATTAGTTCATCATTGCAACCAAATGCAAATAGTGTCTTTCCTCATAATTTGTTCCTGGTAATGCTTTGGTTTACCAATCTTACTGTTTAATATCATTACTTGTGGAGTTGACATTAATTCCAGCCATCACTTTATTTACACAGTGAGGAGGTCTTTGCAAATCCTGTCTTCAGCCTGTCAACATCGTCTCAAACCTGGGAGCAGCACCCAGGGCGTCAGCAGCAGTGGTAAGAGGAGAAGGAGGAGGAGGAGGAGGAGATGAAGACTGAGAAACTGGCTCTGAGGTCCCCCATAGGACATAAGGGAGTGGATGGGTCACCCTTTGGTTATGGTCATGCAGAAGAAGCACTTAACCTGAGGCACATGCACAAACACAAAAAAAAAAAAAAAAAAAAAAAGGGGAAAAGATTGGATTGTTTTCCTAAAAGGTCACACTGATCAAATGAAACTGTGTCATCTATTAGCACAGTATTCAAATCTTCCCCTACCCACACTATTCACACTTCTACATTACACACACACCCACATCACATGCACAGAGATTTTGAACGACTCTGTGGGTAAGGATGTGGGTGGGTATGTCACATATATAGAGGTACAAAATCACCACCCGCATAAAGCACTTGCATCTATACACAAACATATGCATGCTCCTGAAACACCAACACATCCACTAATAAAAATACTGCAATACACAGTGCATTCACATCTTTGAGTACATACACACACATACATCTATATGAAATATTAAAGAATAACTGTATCTACACAAAGAGCTTTTGTTATATTTTTGGAAACACAAGACGCACTAATGTTACATTTTAATCTGTAACTGAATTGTGTTTCAATCATAATGAACATCTCAGTGAATTTAATCTGGAAACAGGCACGTACAACACTCGAGAAAATACTGTGATGATAGGTCAAGAAAAGACAGCTGCAGGTGCACTGAAAGCAACATCTACATGCAAGCACACACGAAATTACACACACACCCCCCTTTGAAACAGAAGCCTCATCTATAGCTGTATCTATTAATACATGACAGAAGGTGAAATGACGCTATTTTAAAAATCCTACCTACATGTCATGCAGAAAAAGATCTTAAAAACGTTATTATACTTACTGTTCCTAGGCAGAGAAATAGCAATGCTGTTGTTGCTAGTGTAAGGATCTGGTGACAGCGGTCCTGAGGAGGGGGCTATGCCAACTGCTCTACATTTGCAGGTGTGTATGGTCAGGCAGCACCACAGGTTGACGAGTTATTTCTCTCCCTTCTCTCCGGGTGCAACAAGAGCGCCAGGAGGAGTGAGCCGGGGAGGCAGCTCGGGCTGGGGGCACTCTGCACAGCCACGGGCACTGCTTCTCGCCCAGGCATTTGCAAAAAGGCAGCAAGCAAGTCTTGTTCCAAAACGGAAAAAATGAAGGCGGCGTGTTCGTGTGTGAGAGACGGAATGAATGGAGAAGCGCGAACACTATTCTTTCCAAGCCCGGCTTTTGCAGCAGATTTGTAAATCAACGTTAAATAATCCGTGTACTGAGCCTGTTTCCACTGATGGGAGGACGGGTTTCTCTTCTTGCAGTTTCACCNGTGCCGAATAGCGCACGGGCTGGCTAACCTTCGTGCGCTGAGCCATGCTACAAGCCCTGCCTCCTGTTTTGTGGGAGTTCTCTTAAGGAAGAAAAATACATTGTTGAGGTGGCTCGGGGAATTTCAAAACTAGGTGCAGATTAAGTTTCACAGATAAAAGGAAAAAGCTGCCCCCACCTTCTGCTTCCCTTTCCCCAAACCCTCCAACAGTACAAGCAAACCAGAAAACAATTCTCTCCTCTCCTGCCCTGCACACAGCTGGCCAGCTGCGCGGGTCTTGCAAACAATGCCAGATTAACTCCTATTTCTACACCTCCACAGAAAAGTAGGTCCTAGTTCATGAATAGGGTACTGTTGTGTATTTGATAGACGAGACCTAAAATAACAGAGTTTTAGCACCTTTGCCAAAGATGTCAAATGTCAGCTCTCCCCGCTCACTCTCTGTAACATGGCCAGCGTATACAGACTGGCTATTCCTTCTGCCCCTAGAAAATCCAAACTGTGACCAATTCCACTCCATAAGCAAGCAGCATGAAAATACAGCTTGGCTATATCTGACATCACAGCTACAATTCTACCATCTCCATAAAACCCAAGTGCAGGCAGTCCTACCTAAAATGGGAAAAGAAAAGAAGGGTTTGGTTCTCCAGAGCCTGATAGATAGGATCATTGCAAGAACAAATCAAGAGTGGAGCTCACTCCATACACTTTGCCTCAAGGCGTTTTCAACTGGAGGAAAATTTCAACATGAACAGTGATTGGGTGAGGCATTTTTTTCATTGCTGAGGTCCAACTCCCTCTCCACAGTCCAGAGACCCAAGTGAGCCTGGTGACTATTGCCCTTCCAATCCCTAGTAACACAAGCCAGATTATCTGTGTTATTTCTCTGTCTCTACTGCACTGTATCAGTGCATGCTTACACTTCTAATCCCATTCCTTTCAGTAGATGACATAGGACTAAAAGGGAGAGTTAAAGATCAACCAAATAAACGTACTGAATGCCAGGCATCAAATCAGTTCATAAAGATCATGCCTGTGAAATGTATACATCTAACCAATTTTTCAACAACCACAATCCTTCAAGTTCCATAGTCAATATAAAGTGAAAGATGTATAGAAATTCCTAGAGTCACCCCAAATGTCATTAAAATACAAAGCAGTGCTGTTACAAGAGCAGTCCAAAATTTTAATGCTTCTGGATGCAATTTAAAAGCATTATACAAATTAATTTCCAATATCAAAAAGCCAGATTCTTCTTCAGCTTTGTACAAAAGCATACTACAGACAGATATGATGCCATAAAATAGAAGAGGTATCACAGGTATGGTTTTTTAATTACTAGAACACCTGAATTTACTCCTACTTCAGTAAAATTTAATTTTAGGGGCATTTTCCAGAATTCAGTCAGTTGATTCTCTGAGAAGTGTTGAGTTGCTTTTTATCAGGAGGACCTTAACACTATTTGTTTTTGAGATGCTTCAGGGTCTTTTGGGACCAAAAAAAAGTTTTTCTACCTTTTACCTTTCTTCAAACATTTCAGATGCATTTTCTTCCCATTGAGTCATTCAACTGTTAAACTGAAAAATTCAGTGGATATCTGAGTTGAAAGTTTGAGCATTATTATTCTCTGTTTTTTAATAGCTAAAGCATATGCTTGAGAGAAGATAAATCGTTGGTGATGTATGAGGAGATGCACACACAATACACACACAACACTGATAATGGGAGAAGCAGAATAGCTTTCTTTGTACCCTTTTTAAAATCCATACTAACGTGATAGGGATCACGTAACTACATGCAATTCAATCTAACTCAGTGGTCCTCATTTGATCCAATTTTTAACTGCTTTAAAAGCAAAAAACAAGCTTTAAGTATTTACAGATGAATACCGTGACTCATTTCATTCAGCTTTGTATTTTCATAGTATTAGTATTAAAAGAGCAATTTTTATTTAAAAAAATATTACATTCCCTGTCCTCCTTCATATTCATAGGGGATACTATTATTGGTAGAACAAAGAGAGAACACGTACATGTCATTATCTTCAGTAGTACTGCATTAAGTCTATTATAGTATGGCAAAGGATCTGGAGGGTATGCTACCACAGGGATTTGTTCTGTTGTGGTGTAGAGAACTATGCATCATTATTGCTTATCTATGTATACAGTGCCAGAAAAAAAATAAATACCCAACAATGTAATATATTTTCATGCACAAAGGGAACGTGACATTTAAAAAACATAACTTACGTTGCTATGCCCAATATTAAATTATGCTACCCCCCAGCTGCTGCAATTCACACTGGTAGAGCCTGGCCTTGGTCCAACACTACTCTTCCTTCTGTAATCAAGAGCTTCATGCAGTGAGCAAGACTGCACTACATCTTAGTACTTATTGCACTTCTAGAGCATGGATTATTCTACTTCCCTTTTAGTATTCTCTTTTTACTCTGCTGCTCCTTCCTATGCTTGCTTCACTATTATTCCTATCAGCCTCTCGCAGCAACTCAGCCAACTTCCCATAAGGTCAGAAGCTCCTTTCAAAACAAGTAAAATGTTGCTTGCAGTGGGCACTCAGCATGATCAAGTGAAAAGTCTATGGTTACTCTACCATTTCACATGTGACTAAACACAGTTCAGAAAGCATTTCCTGTGCACCCCCCTAGCCCCATTCTCTGTTGTGCTGAGAAACTCTTAGGTACCAAAGTGGCAATGAATCCTTGCCTCCACAACTAGGTTTTCTCTCATATTTTTTTTATTTCTTTAGTGAAGTCGTATCTTACATGCTCAGTAAGACACTCCTGTCAAAGAAAAATCTGTCTTGAGTACTCTTCTTTTAAATATGACTGGCACTACTTAATGAGGTACTTAGCAGAATAAAATATGGCCTATCCCCAGTTATTTTTTACACACAACATATATATATATATATGAAAGGCACATCTGTTCATTACCTGTACTGCATCCAGCTAATCCAAGGAAGCTGACACTCCAGAGAACAGCAAGTGTTTTATACTTTCTTGGAAAAGCATGCAAAATCACTGCCATTTAACACTGAGTTTAGGATGAATAGCAGTAAAAAAATGGTTCAAATATCTCATGCTCGAGAAATACGCAATAGCAAACTGTTATATGAAGAAGCACGTCAAGCATGGCATCATACATACCTCACATGTGTATTTTCAGGTAAAAAAGGATATTGCTATGAACTTGAGGCTTTTAGCAGACAGATGCTGCTCAAGTCCTAGCAAATACACTTTTATAACTCTTATGAAATTAGCATGAATGAAGACATGTGCATGAAGGAACTGCAAGATACAGAGCTAAGTATATAATTTATTTAGGAATAGATTATCACACTCCTCATGTGGACCTGTATAAATGGCACATAAAGCTGTTAGGACATCTAGCTCCCATCTGAATCCAACAGAAATCAAACTGAAAATGGACTGTCATTTTTGTCAACATAATTCTTTGAACCCAATGACTAAAAAAGCCTAATGCTGAAGAATTTGGTAAGGTATCTGAAGAGCTCAAAATGAGCTATAAATCCCTCTATGCTAACTGAAAGGGACGAATCTACCTGGGCTATTAGATCTCCTTGCTTGACTCTCAGTACTTAACACTCTTCTTAAGAATATAGCAGTGCTTCAGACAAGGAATTGTTGATGAATCAGTAGTGAAAGCATCCACTGCACTAACTGTGCTGTGAACATTCACCCTGCTTCTCTGCACCACCATCTCAACATAGTATGAAATGGATTAATTAATGAATACTGCACACAGCCACCTGACTAACAATACACCAGTTTCTATGCACAAGTGAAAATAATAACTTGAAGGTAGATTGAAGCTATTTCTTAAACAATAACGCTACAAAATCATAGTCTGTTGTCTGTGTTGTCATGCCCCTGTCCTTCTAATCTGTTGAACATGCACTCCCTTAGGTAAAAAACTTTTAGATTATTATAGGTATAAAATAAATAAATAACTACTAGATACAGGAATAGACTCCCTTCTGATTAAAACACATTCACAAGGCAAACTCATGTTCAGGAATGTTCATAAGGAGTTTTAATAAGGCAAAAACCAAGAGAACTAACGTACAAAAATCCAGTACACCTTATACTGGGACAGCACATTTCAGGCAGCTGTGTTCAGATAAGCAGGGGGAATACTAGAAAGTATCATCTTCCATTTTTCATTTTCCTGAAGGAAAATAAAGAAAACTGAGTTTCTCCAGATAGTTTCCCTGAAACAGAGAATGAGTATTTGAGAATGTGTATAGTGCTGATGAGGCCAAGGTTCTCTCTTTATCCATAGTCAAGCATCATGAAAAGCAATGAGTTACATTGCTGGGCACTATTATGTCTCTGTCCTGACCTGATAAGAGAGAAGGTTCTGTGATTATTTCATGTGTCCCATGGTGAATAATAATATGCTTGTAAAATTCCCTTAGCACTTTAGCAAGGGAACAGCACGCAGAGATTCTATCTTTGCTGACAGTACTGAAATTAAGTAAGTAAAGCTACTTCATTCCTGAATGAGTTCACTTTCCTGGGAGTCATTAACACTATGACCTCAAAACTAGCCCAGATTCATCCGCTTCAACAAGTTCACACTCAATTTTAAGTAAAATTTCTTTTCCAGGTTAGGAAGCAGCCAAGTGAATGTCACTAACATGAAGTTTGGTTTATTAATAATTCAAATTGAAACGTACAGATACGCACAAGTTATCAATAACAATATTTATAAAACCCATGAAGTTTAGCAGTTGAGCATCCACCAAGAATTTTCGGTTGGAAGGTGTTAAAGAATGACCTACAACAGTTGTTCTGACGAAGGGGTTAGATTACATTGAACAATGGCATCTAAGCAGAGGCATCTGATGTAAATGTGTGTGCATTATACCTGGAGCTGAATTCTACACTCACACCTCACTGGTACAAAGTGATTTGCATGCAAACATACAAAACCAGTTTAACTATATCAAGAAATGTCTAGCACTCCCCAATCTTTTCTGCAAAGTGGAATTGATTTGCTTCTGATGCCCATTTATGTGCAGATACACAGGCACACATTTGCTGGGCATATGCCACCTAACTCACAGTTCTCCAAGGTTTCCTTTGTGCATCCATGGAGTTATTAAATGACAGAACATGGTATCTGACTCACCTGTGGGAGGAAAAATGTTACTTAGAAAAATATATCGTACCTTAAATAATCTTTGCTTTCTTTTAGACATATGACACGAATTCCAGCTGTGATTAAAAAAAAACAAACAAATTCTTTCCATGAAACATATCTTACATTGCTAATTTGCAATTTGCATATTGCTCTTGTTGGGAGTGGCAAAAGGAAAGACAAGAGTTAGCTGAAAATCAATCTAGAGGTGGCTAAAGTAGCCTAGTATAAATCTGGCATATCTAAAGGTACAAAAGAGCATTTTAATGATTGGAAAGTGAGTAGATCCTGATAATAGTTTTCACTGAACACAGTCAAAACAAATCCCCTGTTCTCTCCACAAATAAAGAACTTTTCTCACTTCTTCCACACATGAGTCCATTACCTATTTTTAGCTGGGAAGACAGATAAATGAGCAACTACCATCTTTATGGGATGATTTATAAAGTCTTAGTTCAGCAGAGTGGGAGTTCTAAATGAATGTTATTTTACATTTGAGTAAGTGTCTGACAGACTGGGGTTTTTTTATGAAGTTCTGGAACTTTCTTTATATTAACAATGCACTCTGTCAAACTAATAAGAAAAAAATCTGGCAGAAAAATGTCCATTACCTAGGGAAATCATAATTGGTTTTCGTATCAGTTTTCTTTCTTAAAATACCCAAATGAACAAAGTATATAATTGCAAAGTTCACAGAGTAGCAATTAAATTCTGACGACAGCAATCAAGATGCTGACAAACTAAAGACCCACTATACACATAAACAGGCTGATTTTTGTTGACAGGTGAGAAGGACAGGTGAGAAGGAAGGTAACCTTTAAAAGATATTTATGCCATCACTTAATTCATTCCACTAAGATTTACACATTTTTGTGACATTTCACCACTTTCTACACATTGGTTCAACAAGGTAAACAAACATGTATCTTAGTGAAAGGAAGCCATTAGTTCCATTGCCTTCTGTGGACCTCCTTTTTTTTTTACTTTTTGACTTCAACAGATTGTGGTGCTTCTTGCTGAACTGTGCTATAACTACCTCCACGTATATGGATCTTAGTATCATTCTTGTGTTCTCTCTCACACCATAGGAATATGTCTATTGCTGGTTTTATGCAATGGAGTGTAAGTTAACTAATTCTTACCATGCATTACTATTTCCTGTCATAGTGGGATTATTTGCACAGGCATAGCCAAAGAGTCCAGTTTCCACTGGGGCACAATATACAGAAAGGCATTTTGATGGGGTTTTGTTCCAGCAGGACTGTTTGTTCCAGTCTTCTATTAAATCCAAGTACCTGCCTCTTACTTCACCTTGCTATGTTTTCATGACAATAAGAAAAATTTAATCCTTAAAAAAAAAAGATTGCTTTGAAAATTAAAAAAGATGACAGAACAAAGATACCTACTTTGTATTTCCTATTTATCATCCAAATATGCCATCGTTCAGCTACAAATTTCTACTTTCTGCAGCTTTTGCTAAGAAACTAATATTATGAAATCTTTCCCATTGATGGTAAATTATGAACTTTGTCACTTCTTTTGAAAAGACATTTTCCTGATTTTCATCAATATTTCTCATTTTCACAGATTTGCTCATTCACTCTTTACTACTTCCATCTGTAAGTTTTTCCGAGGCAGCGGAGGGAAACAAAATATGGAAAATACAATCTATCCTATATGAACACACAAAACCCAGTAAAATATACAAACTAATTCTCAGGCTTGATGTTACCAAAAACTCCAGACTCTTCTCAGGTGCAATTTTCTGCACCTGAATATTCTGGGAGAACTGAGAGGTATTTACCAGGGTGGAGTCTAGTTACTTAAGGTCTGTAAAATTATACATGGTGAACACCATGGTGAAACAATGCCAAACAGTGGAAAGGGCAGGAGTTAGAAACACCTTCCCAGTAAGGTACTGAAGGCAAACAGAAGTGACCTGTTTTTCTAATGGCACTTACCACCATAATGCCACCATAAAAAAAATTATATATGTTCCGAATTTTTCTCCTTGCCAGTAATCAGAGATTCCTGTTTTGCATAATTACACAGTTTTTAGAAAGCACTTTTTTTTGTTTTGCCTTTCTAAAATGACCAGCACTTCAACCTATTCTGCCTACTGCCTGTTTTCCATAATTAAATTCCCTTTTCTTGTCTCCGGTAAAATGTAATTCCCTAGAGATATAAACTGTGTAATAGTTAAGCTCTTTCCACTCTTATCTGTCATCCTCAGATTCTTCCTTGGTTGCAGCAAGTCTTCTTCCCTTTAGGTCAGCCTCCTGACAGAACTTTTATTAATGGTAAGTCTTCATTTCATATTATCCATGCCCCCAGTTCTGCTTCATTTGATACACAGGTAACACTAAAAATCTCAATTTTACTCCTATGGCCTCTTTGATAGCAGTATTTTTGCAATTAAGTGACAAATAATGACAAGAACAAGTAACATTTAACTATTCTGTTCAGTCATCGAGAATTCTAGTACCCTCTGTTGTTGAGTATCTTAACTAAGCAGTACAATAGTCAAGAATCACACTCAAACAGAGAAAAACACCAACTCCATTTTCATTTTTTTTCCAACTGTTTATGGTGAACTTAAGTCATAAGGAGATCTTTCGCACACCTTTGACATTTCAACGGACCTCTGTGAAAAATAACTACAAATAGCTATCTCCATACTAACAAAAGCAGATGAAGAAACCTTTATCTGATAAAGTTCATCCTCACCCAGAGGATCTGTTATATCTGCAAAAGAATACTTTTACTGCACCAAACAACAAATCACGAAGAAGAAAAATACAGCTGTGTAGACTAAAACAAGAAGACTGAAATGCCACAGTGAAAATATACCAAACTGTCAAGACTTTTCCCAAGAAACTGTGTTGGAGGTCTTTGAAACCAGCATGGCGGGGTAACACAACAAGAAATACAAGCTAGGATATGCAAACAGAAAATTCCTGAATTAAAGAAATACTGTGTTTTGTTCCTGTGCTCAATGTTGTGAGTTTGTCCTCTGTGATTCGCTTTTTGGCCTCACCGAGTAATGAATGACTCTGGTATCACAGAGCTAATAGTACTCTTACAAATGTTCCAAGACTAACATTCCTAGGGCTTTGTCTCTCAAATGACACAGATTTGTCTTCCTTAGCTACAAAGTTAAGTTGCTCAAAGCACTTTCAACAGGTATGTTTGACCTGCTGACTCACTTAAACAGCATTATGGAAGCAACTGGCTCCCACCTGCTTATTCTGCCCTCAACAGGAAGAGGCAACCATAAACCCACACATTGTTCATGGGATCTGGATTGCATCTGATACAGAACAGGTGGTAGAACTTCTAGGGCACAGTGCAGTTGGCTTTGTTCTACATTAACTTGCAAGCTTACATAAACTCAGGGCACAGCCCTTTTCCCAGGGAAGACACAAGTGCCAATTTTGTTGCCAAAATATATAGAGGGCAACTTGTACCCAGTCCAGGCTTTCAAGTGCCTACAGTCAGGCACCTCTTTTTTTTTTTTTTTTCTTTTTTTTCCCCAGGATTTAATTCTCTCTCCACATCTCTTGCCTGAAATTGTTTTACAATTCCAAGTACTAGAGTTTTCTCATATGTCTACAGTATTCTGTTGTGTTGTCTGCTACAGCATTTGTATGGTAGTCTAAGGATTTCAGTAAGGCAAGATTTATAATGATGAGATAGTATTAGATAAAATAATTGGACTGTATCTGAAGGAAAATGAGTTTTTAAAAAAATATATGCCTGTGAAATTTATGTGCCTCTGCCTAGTTTTCCAACCATTCCCTATCTTTATTTATCTATACGTTAATTCCCCTGAAAACTTTTAATGTGATAACAGTATTTTGTATATAGGAGTTGATGCTTTTCAGTTTCAGCCCCTATCACACTGTAGCCCAAATGATACTTCATTGCCTTTGTGTTTTGTTCTCTTCTTCTATCTTGGGGCTATGTTATCCTCTTCTAGTTCCCTTGCTGTTTATGAGACTATTTAATTCACAGATAGAAAGATATGTGTCTGTGAATCTGTGTATCTGCGTGTACCGAGATGCAAGCTGAAGAGTAAAACAAGGACCAAAAGAAGTTCACTGGGAGAGTGTTGTACAGTTTTAGACAAACAAGCTACAGTATTATAGAAAGACTTGAAGGAAAGAAATGTCACACGATCCTATAGCATTCACTGATGTGCAGAAACAAACAGTGAGAGCAGCAGAGCAATGATGTGGCAAATCTTTTAAAAGAAAACATGGATCAAGATGTCACAAAGAAATTCCAACTGTGGTCAGAACACAAGGAATGAAAATACAGATTCACTGTGGAGAATGAATTGGTGTAAAAAAAGGAGAATGAGCAGTGATTCCAAAGATAATATATTCAGAAATTCAACAGAGAGAAGGGAATTCGTTCTGGACAACTTTGTATGCATTACATGGGAAACTCTGTATGAGCCAAAGTGTGACTAAAAAAAAGAAGAAATCATTAGAAATTTTGAGTCTGAGCCAAGTACAAGAGTAAATGAACAGAAATCTGGTTTTTAAGTGATGTACTTAGTACAACCTGGCAGCAATTGGGAATCCAATTATAATCAACACAAGCATATTCACAAGGAAACACTATGACTTAGCTAGGGCTACAAGAAACATGCCTTACTTCAACACATCCAAGGATAATTGTTACAGTAATATTAATGGTGGTATCACCAAATTTCTTGTTTACTCTAGTCTTTAAAAGATGAGACCTTAGGCAGCATACTATGGACAGAAACAGGTTCAAAAGAGAGTTTGTAGCTTCCCTGCGTGATGACAGAAAGACCAGGGATATTTTTATCCCAACTCTCATTCTGATTTTATATATTACAAAGCTGCTGAAAGAATCAAGTTCCATCTCTGAAGTCTTTACATCATCAAAACTCCCACTGTTGGCTGAAGGATTTTTAGCAAATCACAAATGCAAGGCTCAGGCTAAAATAGACTGAGTAGTTTTAAAAAGAAAAGTATTCTGTAAAGTGGTTATTATAGAAAACCTCCTTTGCTATTTTTCTAATTACCTGGAATACTATGCTATAATGCCAAAAAAATATATTTTAAGATAGGTGTCAGAGCAGCATATAAATCCACAAAGTCTGGAAGAACATAATTTCTAGAAATTGAAGTGGTTTCAATTAAGTGGCATCAGCTGCTACACAGGAAGTCAGGCTAACAAACAGCCTTTCTGTGAAACAGTTACTAGAAGTATTTTTCAGGAACAAATTAGCAAAGGCTTCCTACTGATTTTTCTTAAGAGCTCAGTTTTCAAAATGTATACCTGTATGACACTGATACCTGTTTATTTTAGGTGATTTGGCTGGAAGTTTGCTTTAGTATCTTACTGAAACTGCATCCTTTGTAGGCGTTCAGTTGTGTCCACATGCTATGCATATAGGCCCTCAATCATATTTCTCTTATCCACCTTCTTCCTCCTCAATTTGCACTGTTTGCATGATGAAGGCGCTCCTTACATCTGAACAAAGTTTGGATGGACAAGAAAATATTGTGTGTAGTTTTGCTCACAAAATGCAAAACTACTCATTGCCTCTCACAGGATGTCTACAAGGCAAGCACCTATAACAGGAGATTTAAGATAATGAAGTTTAATAATTTTCCCTTCTCTAATGAAAAGATTGTTACTTTGAACACAAGGGCTTTGATGTTACAGTGACTCTTTTAGTCACATGGCATCTGTTGCGGTATTATCACCTCAAAAATCTGCAGGTAGCTGTACCTCTAAGGTTGAGATGTCCTATTGAACCTCATCTTTAGTGACAGAATTCACTTACAGAGAAGCTACGTGGCTTTCTACAGCCACACGGGAGGCTGTAACAACACAGACCTATGCTTCAGTCACAAAGTTTACCTCTCATGGCAGTACTGCCACCATGGAGCCATTCACATGGTTTAGTTACTGACAACAGGGAGCATAAAATGGGAGGTACAATGGGGATGTGAAGAAGACTATGACTCTAACCAGTCTTAGTTTATGACTGTGAGGACACAAACCAAAAGAAGATTAACAATTTTTACTTCCTAACCTTGCAAGATCAAGCTGCTAAGGTCTGAATATACTGAAAAGTTTCTGTGAAATAAAGAGCAGAGCTGTGAAGGCGTTTACAGCTTAAATTAAATTACAAATTCAGAGCTGTGCTTCAGTGTCTTCGACCTCTGGGTGTTGGCTTTCAAGGACTGTAGGTCAAGCCATTTTTGTGTATCTCTAATGTGCCCCATCTGGGATAATTCAATGTAGCACAAACTCTTTAAAGGACAAGAGTCTCTTTTTTTAACTCCCCAAAGAAAAAAAAAAAAACAACAAAACAAAACACCTGAGGTACAGAGCAGACTGCAGTGGTTTTCTCAGACCACTGCACTACTCAAACATTTATTCACTTCTGAAGAGGAGCTGGCTGCCTTTCAAAATTACTTTCTCTGGTCTTCTAATCAGTCCCTTAGAGACTGGAATGGAAGAACAGAATTTGTATTAGAAACATACTAGGGGCCACATTTTCTCTTTCCCTGTGTGAAAAGAGGATGTGAAGCCTGGTGGTCTGAGTTCCCATGCTCCATGTGTACCATCCATAGGGCAGGAAAGCAGATAGTATGTTATTGAAGCCGTTCGTTGCTCTCTTAACCTTGCTCAGTGATTAATTTGGCACTAATTGGACAGTGCATGAATACAGCTCATAATTTATGATTCAAGTAGCAAATGATTTATCAGGTTCAAAGCTCAATTTTAGCCAAAACGTACCTTCATCCTGATGATTGCATTCATCAGTCATAGAGTCTGTTGTTTGAAAACCAAACTCAACTGATAGCATTCCTGTGGGGAACAAATTTCCCAAGTTTACCTAAAATCCTACCTATCCATCAAAGTTCTCTACTCATGTGGATTTTCATTTTCATTTTAAAAGGAAAAAAAAAAAAAGGGTCTTTTTTAGTTATAGAACACAAAAATTGTGTTGGAAAAAAATTGCTTCCTATCTCTACTCTTTTTTGTAGTAACACTAATAGTTTTTTCCATCATGGAGCAAACCTACAGTAACATATGCAACTCCACTTCTCCAGCAGCTGTGCTTGTTGTGGTACAGGGTGGGTTTTATGGGAGGTCTAAGAAAAAATCCTGGGAATGAATTTCACTTTGCATGCTTTCTGAATTTTCACTTTTGAAGTACATACTCATGTAGCAGTTTAAACACAATTCATGAAAGAGAAGCATCTTATCATTACAGGAGTATGTTGCTAATGTTAACAGTACCATGAGTTTTTCAAATTCAATTCCTACCCCTTTGTGTCTTGATCTTAATCTACACTGAGTTACCACTGTGTTTACCATCATCAATGACAAATACCATGAAATCATAGAGTAAGAAGGATTCTTAATCCTCTCTATCAAGGTTTTTGCTAATATTAATTCTTCCAGATTAACCATGCATTGTTTTAGGTATCGTCTTGTGTTAAAAAAAAAATAAAATGAAAGAAAAAAGGCTTGAATTCTTGTTCAGGAGCAACATCTCTGAGAAACAACTCAGTGTACAAACATATGTCAAACAGGTCAAGAAGGAAAGTGTGCATGCAAGAAAAATGCATCATCAGCCCTAATTTATCCCACTGCAACAAAGAATCAGATCTTAAGTGGAAGGGTAACAAAAGACCTGTTTGTCCATCAATAGCTGTAAAACTGATTCATACTGAAATTCACATGGTACCTTGTCAGCAACATGAATCTTCACTGCATTCAGTGTAAAAGAAACAAAGAAACCTTTTGGATTCAGAGGAAACCTTATCCTCACATGAAAGGGGAAAATGGACTTACATTTTCTCTAACACTCCAGATATGGGTCCTAAGAGACTAAAAATGTATTAGACTGTTCTTTGAGAAATAAATATTTCCACAAATACATCAGCACCACACGAACTGTTCTGCTATGCAAAAATGTTACCTTCTCCAATAAAACAACTCTCTCCTTCTTGCCTATATATAGACATGTATATTTCTACACTTTTCTTTCTATCTTGACCAGACAGTTTCCATATAGGGCTGTAAATGTCAGGTAGGACTGGTATTTATGATATATTTGTTTCTAGACTATCCCCAGCATCCAGTTGGATCCCCCTCCAGGCTTACTGCAGTATACACATATTGAGATGATACAACACATGTGAGCTTTATACAGATAAGAAGTTTTCAGATGTTTTCATGCAATAAGAACAATAACAAAATAAAATACTTTTCTATTACGGGAGCATCTCAAAATGTACTCCAGCTATCAGGCACTGAAAGTGAAATGAAAAATGATGCTTCATGCCACAGAGGGCTCACAAGGACAATATAATTGCAAAACAATACCACGTGAATGGAACAGTCCTGAAGGAGAAAAGGGACATATCAGGTAGCAATAACCCAGCAATTAATTAAGAAACAGAGTATATAAACTGTCCAGCCGATTTTCCCATTAGCCTAAGAACAGCAAATTTTAATAAAGCACATTAAATGCTATTTTCTTTCATGTGTTTAAGGTTATTTAGTTTTTTACCTTTTTAGCATGTTACAAAAGGCAACAACAAGCTCTTCTGTGACTTGTTTTGTAGCCACTGCAGAAAACATTACTACAAATTAATTTGGAAAACTGTATAGTGGCTGTAGATGTATAACATTTAATAGAGTTACATGAATCTGTATTTCCAATACTGAATTCTAAGTAATATGTTGTTTTCTTAAAAAAAAATACTTCATTACATGCTATTATTACAGTGATGCTGAATTCACTTTCATATCCATACCATTCAAATTTGCAATCCACATAGTGTTCACAAGTTAATTTTGGTAATAGTTTACTCTTTCATCGATGTTAGACAATATTTTTTGTGATAGTGTTTCATTACATGATACAAAAGGAAGTAAATGTGCAAGATACAGGTTTAGATTGTAATTCTAAGTATACTATTTTTTGTTGTGAGTGGAATACCAATTTAGATTATTTTCAAGGTGAGATCATTATGTATAGCCAGCAATTCAATCAAGATAAAATCTGATTTATACATTACATTAGTAAGGGTACCAGAAGGTTAAATGTTAAAGAAAGTACTTATTTATGTTTACAAATACAGCTTACTGTTAAGCTCTAGTTGTTTTTCCAGGTTTGTGACACAATCTTGAGAAGCTTTGTATAACATGCAGGAACTCTGTCATCTTTGGAAACAGTAATGTCTACACTGCCAATAAATGAAGCTGAAGAAGTGACTCTGTAAAGAGAAAGATAACAGCATGGTATGCTCAGGAAAATGTGTGGTCATTTAAACCAGCCTGAAAACCAATAACAAAATGAGCTGCAGTGCATTAAGGTTTTTAACAAAGGACCAACTGAAACATTCTATTTGAACTCCTCAATTAGTTCTATCTATATGAGGAACTATCAGATAAAAATGGTCAAACTAACTGGTAAATGTCAAGATGTTTATTCAGCAGTTGTAACATCAACAAGGCTTAAATTCAGTAAGTAGAAACAGAAATCTAATTGGATTTCCACTCAGCATCAAAAATGTGCACAGAATTCAAGCTTCTGAATGTCTCCTGAGATTAATTTTAAGATTGATTAGTTTTCACAGCAAATCCAATGTAAAAAAGATTAAAAATTTCAGTGAAGAGGCAGGTAGCACAGACAAATCCTTAGTAAAAACAGCATTTAATCTTCTTTTTAAGTAGAAATTGTTTATTTATTCCTTAAATAAAAATTGCTTGCTTACTTTGCTTGTATTGTTGCATTACAATGCAATAACTAAATCAAAGATGTCTTTCATTCTACCCTTGTTTCTCTACACCTTAATCCTTGAAACTTAGCCTGCCAGGTGTCATATATATTCTTTAAGATTAGAAAACTACTTTTAGGGGGGGTTTATGGTTTTATAAATAGTCAGAATATATACAACACATGACTGTAGAGTCACACAAGTTGTTTTTTTGCCATAGTGTTTCAAAAATTGGAAAAAAAACCTAACACAAGTTATCAGGAAGTGACACTAGGAAGAACCATGTATATTCACTCTGATTTCCACTTTATTTTTCTAAAGAGATGCCCAAATTCTTTTTGGATTGTCTCTCTACAGTTAAATTTTACTGATACAAACTTTCAAGAAGACTGAATTTCAAAATCATGTGGGTGCATAATTGCAGGTATTGAATCTTGCATTTATTCACATAAATAATTTGCAGTACAAATTATTTCTCCTACACTTAGTCAAGCAACTATGAACTAATCAGAGGTAGAAGATCACTTGTATGTTATGAAATTTACCCCAAGAATCAATGTCAGCACAAGGCCTATAAAGCTCTTAAACTTTACCACTACCTATAAAAGTACAATCTCTTATGTAAGATAATACTATTTTTGTCCTATATATCTTTTAGATAAAGGACCACCTAAAAGATGAGCAAATATGAAACTGAAAAAATGTAATTTTACAGATAAAGGACTCTGTATCTTTGAGGTAAATGAGATTTAAACAACTGGTGGTATCTAAAAATTATACCATTCCTAATCTATCCTCAGAATGAACCGAATTCTTCAGGCTGAAGTGATGCGATGTGATCAATTTTCAAGCTACATTCTGTCAATCAAGCCTTTTTCCACTCCACTGCTAAAACTTCCATGGATTTCTGTAATAGGATATTTAAAGTCTAAATCATTTTAAAAACTAAATATTTCAGCAAGATTTTGAAGTTTCTGTTTATATGCAATTCAATCATTTAAGCTCGGGCTACTTCATCTTTGAACTCCAACCACGTAACAAAACATCTGACATTAATCTGATTTATTATTAGACTGTAGAAAAAAGTAACAAGTGCTGAGCTGTCAGTTTATTATAAATTTGTCAACTTATTTGGTGAATTCTGAATCAGGTACTGTACATGTTAACCTCTGAGTATTTTCAAATTCCATTTGTGCTGAGTCGCAATGATGTGGATTTGGAATTCCTAAAAATTCTTGCAGATCTTTTTTAGTTTCACCTGTACCCATTCACTTTATTCACACTTCCTTTTCTCTGATATATATGCAATGAAAGACAAAAAATTTAGAAGTACAAAACTAGAAAATCTTGTTGCTCTTGGAAAGGAGGACTTCTGTTGGAAAACACTTCTATTACTTCCCCCATAACTACCTTGTCTCAATAGCTACTGAATTGGCAAAAATTGTGATTTACTCTCCTGATTACTTACTGGAACCTTTGAAATTAAGTAACACAATGGATCTTGAGATGTGCATCTATTTCTTCTCCCACATAAGTTTTGCAATACTGTTTTCTCATATCCAAATGTGTGGAACATGCAGCAATTGAATAGTAACAGTAACAGAGCAATAAATTAATCTCATGAGTTCCTGCCAGTAATTAAAGCTTCCTCCACTCTCCCTACCCTATTCTTCTTCATGGTACAGCAAAAAGTATTAGTAAATATGTCTAATGTTCCCACACTGACAATTTTTATTTATTTGTATTTTAAGATTTTATGCTATAAGTTTTGAAACCAATTCTTGTTCTTCAGAGACACATGCCTGGTGGCCATCAGAAGTAAGGAAAGTTTTCTTTCAGAGAAAAAGATGATGGTATAATTTTTGAAATGTGATTTGATCATATATGTTCTAGTAATCAGGCTTCTTCTTCAGAATTCTGGGGTTTTTTAGAATAATCCACTTAATGAGAATTATAATATTTTATAAAGATTAACAAAATATCCATTTAAAGAAAACCATCTAGGGAATATTTCATCATTGTCAGACAGGTACAAATACTTTCTGTAATTGAATTTTAAATACACAAATATTACCACTTCTAAATCTTTTCCTGCTATTTGTAATCAAACACATTTTTTTCCTTCTATTTCTGAAAATCTGGTGATAAAGGTAAACAATGTTGTTCAACTGATTGCTTATATTTACATGTATTACACATTCCCCTACCTGGTACCACCATTCCTACTCATACTACAACACCAGTAGATGTGAAGAAAGAAAATATATATTTAAATCTGGAGCCAAAAGCAGGACCCTTGGCTTAAATAAATCCCCAGTAATTAACAGGACAAAAAGACAGAACCTGTATGACAAACAGTAGACCAATGGGCTTCTGAAAGGAACTTTCACTAATACAAAAGTTATCAAAGAGGGTTTAGTCTCAAAGCACCCATTCTAGGAACATTCCTTTCACCATTACATTATAAAGGACATCTCAAAAATACTGGCATTTCTGGAGCAGCAGAGCATCTCAGAGGCAGACATAAGCTTTGCCATCACTGGGCACTGTGCTGCTGCTTTACTATTTACATGCTTAGAAATTCAGTGCACTCACATTACCCTGGCCAATTTATCTGAGTTTATTAATTTCTTCTCAATTAAAATTTTCTACTTATTTTAATGACAGAAAAGCATCCTTGAGCCTGCAGGTAAAATGGATTCAAATTTTTTAAGTGTCAGAGCTCTGACAAAGGCCTGGTTCTTTAGCAACTATTAAATAATTAAGAGGTTGCAGCAGCAGTTTGAAATAGCCCTTGTCATTGATAGATAATTTATTTTCACAACAAAACCATAAATCATGGGTGACCCTCACTTCTACTGTCATTTGAGGACACATTGTAAAGTTTTAAGGCTGTTTTGAGGAAAAGAAAAAGAAAATACACTGCATTAATAAAGAAGTAAAAGAATAATCTTTCTAGTTTAAAATTGGATTCTATAGCTAAAATTAATTTCCATTTCATGCATCTTCCTTTACATTTTCCCACTATAATGAAAATTAATCTACTTTGTTCACATCAAACATGAACAGACCAAGACTGAAGAAACAGCACATCTTTTATCACCCCAGATTCATCTCTTTTCTTAGTCAGCTTCTCCCTAAAAATATGGTTAAAGATGCCCTGGTGAAGGATAGTAAAGCCTCTGTTCAGGAAGAATTCCAGTAGGAACATACAATCTCTGGAAACTGAAGTTACTTGATATAAGCTACCATAAGCATAAAGGAACTGCCCATTCTTCTTTTTCCCTTTAAGCAAGCATGGAAATCAAGGTCAGACTCTCAGGACCAAAAATCTTCAGTGACTACCAGTCAACATTTCAGTCAACAAGGTTACACTGGCTACCCCAGCTCCACAGTTTAGAAAATATGGAGTCTGAGAAACACTCAGCTCATGCATTAAAAAGGGAGAAACTAACATTGTTGCCTCCAAGCCTCCTAAATCACTGTAATCCTTTGAATTCCGACCTTCTCAACTGAAAAGAAATCCTGGTGGATTACCATTAATTATTCTAAGAAAGCAAGTGCTATACTACCTGCAAAAGCAAAATGTTCCTGGGAAAAATACTGCTGCAATGAGATCTGTATATGCACAATTTACTTGGAAGAATTTCTAGAAAAATTAATTACTTATTTTCCTCTGAGCTAAAGTAGGCTTCATGAGGTATCAAAGTTCTACAGAGATCAGCGCAGTAGCTGTAGAATATAACAAGTGCAGTATTTAACTCTGCAATTAAAGAGAAGATACCCACTGCTAACAAGAGATGTCTGAGCAAACTTCTCCTCCATGCCCACTGTATGCTCAAAACAAGCTTTAATAGAGGAAGCCAATAGATCTGTAACAGGGAAAATGCAGTTCTGGTATCAAAGACACATGTCCCCTTCTTTTTTTCTTGCTTTGTAATTTTTTCCTCCTAAAAATGAGGTAACTGCTTTAGAAGGAAAAAAAACATGTAGCTATTACATGGTTTCTAGGTATGTTGATCACTAAAGGGCTGATCAGAATTTCTTCAGAGGAAAACTGTGACAGTGAAGGCAGATCCCACACCAACAATCTCAAAATAGAACTAAGTTTAGGTGGCATTAACAATGAAAGGACAAGAAGAGGAGGTTGAAGACAATGGAAAAATAAATGAAAATGGTGAGTATTCTGCAGACAGCACAGGGGAATTCAGGGAACAGCTCAAGATGATAGCGTTGGAAATCAGAAATAGTACATCTATGCAGAAATATCATCAGAAATACATTAGAAGCCTAAGATAGTAGAAACAACTGAAAGACCTAGGTCTTTATATTCCTGTGCATTCAGCCTCAGCAAAGGAAATGTATGTATTCACTAGAATTTCTGACACATGAAATATTTCTGATAAAATCCCTGCCAACAGATTGCAAGGCAGAACTATTGTAAGAAATGCAATCACCAAATTTATAACAGTCTTTAAATATTAGCCTTCTGTATGATAAAGGAAAGTATTAACAAGTTACTTGTTCTTTAATCAGATTAATATATCAGAGGAAATATCCCACTAAGAAAACAACCTGCCCAAGCCCTTCCCTCTTAAGGGAAAAAAAATTTACTTCATTGTCATAATTAGAGTAAAAAACCTAAAAATAATAAAATTGGTCTTGTTTAACATCTTTGTCAGCGACATGGACAGTGGTATTGAGTGTACCCTTGGCATGTTTGCCAACAACAGTATGTTGTGTGAGACAGCTGACACACTGGAGGGAAGGGATGCCATCCAGAGGGGCCCTGACAGGCTGGAGAGGTGGGCCCATGCCAACCTCATGAAGTTCCACAAGGCCAAATGCAAGGTCCTCCANGGGCTCTGAGCAACCTGCTCTAGTGGGAGGTGTCCCTGCCATTGGCAGGGGGGTTGGAACCAGATTATCTTTAAGGTCCCTTCCAACCCTGACAATTCTATGATTATATTAATGTTTCCATCTCCATAGGATAGTATATCGGGACTTGAAAATATCTGGTAGTTGTTATAGATTATAAAGCTTAAAAGCAAGAACTCTCTTATTTCCCAGTCTTATATTACCCATGATATATTTGTCTTCACTTTCCTTATAAAGGGCTCCCAGATTATATAGGGATCAGTATCTTACAAAACTATATCATATTCTTTCACAATTTCTGTTTTATGCTAAAATGGGGTGGGAGGGAAAAAATTCAGCAGATGAGGAAAAAAATCAACATTCAAAATTCAGAACAGCTAAATAGGTCATTCAAGTCTTATAATAATCTGCAGTATACAGGAGCAGGTGATGACACTGGGAGAGAGGAACAGAAATTAAGAATGCAGAATGATGGTTTTTTCTGTAGAGCCTGTATGTCTCATGAACATTGGATTGTCTCTAGCACATGTGATTCTCTGTGGGGTAACCCTTAAATACGTTACCAAGTATATGAAGCAAAAGCATAAATGAGAATATGCAGAACTGCTCCACTGCCTTAAAATATCTGCATTTAAGCCACTCAAATACAGTGGCTTAAATACTGCTTAGAATCCTTTAAATAGTACTGAAGGTAATGACCAGTCCTCTCACTGTGGCAACAAGCACTTCTCTGATCCCACTTTTGCATTAGCCAGTATTGGCTAATGAATCATGGTTGCTTCAGTTAGCCAGCCAAGGAATGTATTAAAACACTTACTCTCTTACAGTCTGCAGAAGGTAACTAACCAGTAGTTTTCATCAGCAGCTTTGCTCTACTCATAGAAGTATGGTAGCCCACTCCCTGTGACCTCATATGAAGCCACAAAAAGGTTGTCTATATGCAGAATAGTTGTGGACGTATGATGGAACTTTTCTCAGCTGATACCAAAAATATCTCCTGACCCTTCTATTTTTTTTCTAAAATATTTTTTTAACAAATTAATAACTGAGGCCTGAGGTCCAATTCTTCCCTTTTCCTGTACCCTCAGACTCCAGCACAGATCAGTGTGTTCTCAGCCAGTGAGAGATCTGCCTTAAGCATTTTACAAGCCTACCAAAACCTAAGTCCATTAAATTACCCATCAGAATTTCATGGCCTACTATGAACACACCAGTTCTCATTTCTTCTTCCAGGACTATGTCTATGACATTATCACATCACAGCCTTTCCAGGTTATTTAGGAAAAGGAATATTATATGGCAAAATAATTTTCCCTTTCAATGCCTACACAGCTCTCTGATGAAGATTTATATCCACTACCAGGAAACCAAGATGTGAAGCAAAAGCTCTGTTTGGAGTAGCCAGCAGCTGTGGGTTTTGTAGTATTTACAGACATGCAGAAATTTTGTTAGATAGATGGATATATTGAAAGTTTCTTTCAGAAGTATCATTATGTAAAAGTCAATGAAATAGAAATTACATTTCAAGAAGAAAAAAATATAGGAAACATTTTTTTTTCTGAAAATGCCTGTAATTTACTGGATGCAATTGAAAGTGATCAAATGTTACAGGAATACAGAATGGCAAACAGTGGACAAGACCAGCAAAACAGGAGGCTGCAAAACAAACAAAAAAACCATTTTACAGCTACTGAAAGCTCCTGAGGAGTGAAAGCAGAAGTAAAGACTAATAAAAATTAGACTCTCATTAGCAATCTGCTTGGCAACATTACATTGGAACACGAAGAGTACAAGTTTTTTCAAGGTTTAGAGAATAGAAAGATGAGTGAGCTTCCCTCACAGGACATAGAAATGCTTGAAGTCAGGAGGAATAGCCCTCAGCATAGCAGCTCTGCAATGAGAAGGTGACAATGAGATGGAGAGGACTGCTATATATACTACATACTTTTCCTTAAATCTTCTTATCCCAAACAAGGCGCATTAGAAGCAGAAGGATTGCACTCTCCTATCCACTTTCAGAGTAACTATATGCTTAAGACCCCAGCAGGGATGATTATGCTTAATGTTCCACAGTTTAGAGAGAAGGAAAAGAAAAGGCATGTTGAGCACAGTTCGCCTTGCCTCTCCTGCACAGGGACAAGCAAAATGGCCTGAAGTAATTAAAGTCATTGCATTTAAAGGCTGCTGTATTATCACCACTTTTACAGTGAGAGTTCTGAAACCTCCTTTTGCCCAAAGGCTTTACTAGGTCTAGAAAGGGCTGAGCACGGCAGGAATCTGGCCAATAGCCAGGAGGCTTAAAGTGCTGTTTCAGTTCCATACCCTAGCACTTGGGTTTGCTTGCCGCAATGCTGCAAAATCTGCTTCGGATGTGAAGGAACTTTCACAACATGTGAACTTTTACTCAAGAACCGCGAGATGGCACCACAACAAGCCACAAACCCAGGTTAATTATCAGCAACTGTGATCTCGCTCCCCTAGATAATTAATAAAGCAATTGAGTAGGACTGTTGCTTTTTTTCAGGCAGTACTACAGAGATTACAAATGGATTTCGGCTCAGTGACTTTTCTATTCCTATAAAGCTGAGCAGCCAGTGTTTAGACTGATCCATTTCAAACAGCTGTTCAATACTGTGCTGAAACAGACACAACATAACCCAATATTTTAAAAGGCGATCAGCAACCACGGGTATTCAATTTCAAGGTAATTTTAATCACATTTAGGAACCCTCATTTCACAGGTTTGTTCTGCATCATGCCTGCCCTGTTCCTTCCTCCCTCTTACAACATCATTCAGCTTCTCTGCCTGGCATCCCATACGGAGCTGCCTACCAAATGGGCCTTCATTGCCTGACACCTGCCAAGGAGGTAGGAGGAGAGTCCCAAGCCCCTAATGGAAAAGAGAAAAGATTAGTTTCTAGGGTCCTTGTCAGGATAAGAGGGACTCCAGGAACCTAAAGTGAATGATGAGCAATATTTTCTGATGTCAGTCTGCCTGAAAGTTCCAGCCATCAAGTATCTCTACTTTTCTGCCATGAGAAGTCAAAAGGGCCAACAAGGCCATGGCTCTCTTCCCCTCCCTAGCAGTCTGCTGCCTTGCCACAGCTTGCTTTGCTTATGCCTGGGACTCATTCTGCATAAGAGTGGAATTCCTACAGCCTGGTTAATGAGGAGAGAGTATCAGATGAATCAGAAAAGCAGAATAGGGGTGGTGAGGAAGGAGAGAGCTGCATCCTTCACAAACAGCAAACAGAGATCCTGCTACCACTGATATGGCTGAAGAGTGCATAATGCCTTCAGAGCAACTACAGAGACTGAAACTGCCAAATTTCTGCCCACTTTATTTAAGAATAAAAACTCTGGGTTTAATTATTGTAATTGTCTGGGAAAATAGACCTTCATCAGAAATGTAGCTAAATACAATGCTTGGATTTTTATTTCATCATTCTGCTAATATAGCCTAACAAACAAGATTTGCTTTTTGTATTGACCTATATACTGGGATGATACCTGTAAAGCTTGTTTCTTTAAGCTTCAGATCCATTTCCTTGTTTCCTCATTAAAGCTCTGCAGTGCTGATTCCTGCAGTAGTTTCATGAAATTTCTTTGCAAATTTGCAATCTGATCACAATCAAACTCCTACTGCTCACAGAGCAACTCCAGCACCCCATATTCTGCATATAATGGCTCCATGCCCTAGAATAAAGATTCCATAGGAATGATGAGAAAAAGATCCTTAAAAAAAAGTTTAGAATCCCTAAAAGCCACAAATATGGTGGATAGAGCTGGTTAGATAAAATGCTGAAATAGCAGCTGAATGCTGTATGCATTCTTTTCAACCTATTTTTCTTAAGGAATTTGACCAAAAAAAAATACTCCACTTGCAAAAAGAATATGGGCCAGATATCTTCAGCCTCAGACTTTATTTAGTAACCCAAATAAGATGGGCTTTCCATCCATTATCCAAGTGTACTGAATCATTCTGCTTCAGCTGTATTGTGTTATCAAGGAACAGTGCCAGAAAGATTCAAATAAGCCTTATGTCATGTATCATAGCTGTAGCTTGAAAACAATTCACAGGTGCTGTTGTCTGTGTGAATAAGGTACAATCCTGACAGACTTACTGTTTTACGACAAATGCACATATTTCCAGAAGTCCTTCCTAAAATCCATCATAGACAAATGCTTTCCCAGCTTCTTATCATGGTTACAGAACATAACAGAGATAATGATGAATATTTAAAGTGTCTGAAATGCTGTCTTTTTTATTTCTAGGCATAACAATGTTGAACAAGACAGAACAGTAAAAGAAACTACCTAGGAAAAAATGTAATCATTCCTTACACAAACTATTAATGGCAGACTTCGTCCTTCGGACTCAAGTCTCTCTTTAATATTTGGGTCTTGAAGTGTTATTTACATAAAAGTTTCTTAAAAATACATGTGGTTATTAACCAACTCTGTGTACATTTGCTGCAGGCACTGAAAAGAAAGAAAACCAGAAGGCCTCCTAATTCAGAAATTGCCAGGCTTGCCACTGAACAAGTTGTGCCAGTGAAACTCAGTATCTCAGCTTTTTCTCAAGAATTTACTTCTAGGAGGCATATACAGTACCAAAGCACTTAAATGCAGTCAAACTGAATTTGGCTTTCAAGTGAATATTCAGATGTTTTTATTTGTTTTCCATTTTGGTTTAGATTTCAAAATTCAGTCAGGTCCTGATTATTATGGCTGAAAAAAGTGTCTCTTTAGCAATCCAAGGTCATTGTGCTCCAAAGCAGAAGTCCAAAAATATCTAGTACATTTTCCCCAGATTTACCATTTCTGTAGGAAAAAAGCAAATTATTAATTTCATGATTTCAATAAAGTTCATTGAAGGCCAGATTTCCTGCCAGTTTCCCATCTGACTGGGTTGCTGTGGATTCTATATTTCCAAGACTGGGGAACTGAGTGCTTCCAGTGTCTGCAGCTGCCTAGGCAGTCCACATATATGCTCTGTCTTCAACAGATGGTACATTGAGACAGACAGTAGCATGCAGCAACTCAAACAGGGAAAGGCTTTCCTTCTATGAAGGATTTTAAACTTTAGGGGTTCCTTTTTTAATAATGAAAAGAAAATTTAAAAAATAAACTTTATCCAACTTTCTTGGATAGCTTTGCTTCCATTCACATCCAGCTTCTCTTACTTAACAATCCATGAGTCACAAGTCAACCCAGAGGGCTCTCTGCTACTGCTCAGTGAGGAAGGTGACAACATTTGGTATGACTTCTTGACACACAAGCACCACTTGAATTAAGACTGAAACAGGTTTGGGCATGTCTTTGTATTCTGTGCAAGACCAGTAAAAACAAACCATAATGAGCCATGTCAAATAAAGCCTCACGCCCCTGTTTCTAGTTTCTTCAACTTGTATCCTCACAAAAATATTTCTGCACCTTTGCTATCAACAGTATAACAACAATCCCACACAGACCCATGAACTGCTCCCATAACAAAAAGGACGCCCTAGCTGGGTACATAGTAGTGGAATATAGCACTTTAAATATATTGTTCATCATGTCTCTCCCTTGCTTTGCCAATTTTTTTCTAATATGACCACTGGAGTTATCAAATGATCTTATCTAAGAAGCCAAGATCACACACTGTCATTTTGCAGGAGCAAACAGTTGAAGGCTCTAAGAATCTCATCACTGAAAAGGGTATGAAAATGCAGCTGGCTTATATATTCAGAAATATGATACAAAAATCAGCCATGAATGGATTCACAGCATGTGTGACAATAACTGAATGACACTAACAATCATCTGTATTGTTCCTTGCAGTGTTCTGTTTATTAAACACTTTTCAGAAGTATTAGTTTCTGTTGCTTCTGACTGCAAGAAGGATTGTCACAAGATTTAAAAACACTAACATCTTGTGTAGGTATTTGGAAACATGGGATGTATAACATTTGCTCCATGTAAAGAAAACTTGTATCTTAGAAGCTTTCTATAATTCTATGCTACTAAATACTTAGTACCTGGAATTAAAACCATATCAGTAAAAAGTTGTATTGAACAATAATGACCAGTTACCACTAAAGGCAAGAAGGGTCTCTCCAATAACTTTAGTAAGAGTCACAGTGAACCCCAAAGGTATATCAAGGGGTAATGCAATGCAAAAGTAATCTCCCACCAGTAGTAAGCAACAAAAACAAGAGCAACAAAAGAGAAAGACAACACTCCAGTCAATTTACTTAACAAAGGCCTGTGCTGCTGCACTGTAAAATACCAGCCCCACACAGGGAGTCCTGAAGCACAGATTCAGAAGCAATTTGCAATCTGTGCAATTCCAAGGGTATCAATTTAGTCAATCACTTGGTAGCAGCAATAAGACCTTTTGCTTTAAATACCCAAGTTAAATTTCGACCTGTGCAGAAAAACATTTGAAAAAAGACAAAAAAAAAAGAAAGAGAGAAAGAAGGGGTACTCAGTCAAGACAAGCTGTATGCAGAAGAAACCTTACACAAGTGCACATTATACTCTGTATAATGGCAGCAAAGTCCACGAGTCCAAACCTGAGAGCTAATTCTTCATTCTGTTCTAACCCATTGAATTTAATTAAGCCATAGATTTAAGCACCTTAAACATGCCTTGAGACATACTTTCAATAAGAAACAGCTTTCAGATGCAGAAACTATTATCCCCAGATATATATATATGTTTAACAAGATCTAAAACATGTAACCACAACCATGAATCTAATAAACCTGAAACTAAATCCCTTGGCACTTTTAAAAGAAAATATTAGAAGCCACAACTAGACTGCAGATAGAATCATTCACAAATAAGACTTGTATTTTATATCAGACATTGTGGGTTTTCCACTAGAAGGTTTAATGCATCTTCAGGACAGATTTATTACTCATAGTGGATGAGTTGCACACATAAAACTAAGTTTTCCAATAGAACTTTGATAGCTGCTAAAGTTTTCTGAAAGACTAATCCACCTTTTTTTAAGCAAGACAGATTTACAATTTTCAGTAAGAGAACTGCTAGTTTTATCAACACCATTCTTGAAGAAAGAGATTTCCTTAGTTTAGGACAATATAAGATACACAAAGCTTTCAGTTCTCTGTAAGATGCTTTGGGGAAAACCAAACCAAACCAACTAACAAGCACCACTCCACACCCAAAGAAAACCCCAACAACAACAGCAGAATATGGCACAGCACTTCTAGTGGAAGTGATTAGAAAGAGCAAAGCAAGGGCCTTCTTGGGGCAGCTGTGTTAACAATGGCTTGCTGGGTTACAACAGTAAAAAGTCCAAGGGAAATAGTCATAGGAAAAAAAAAAAATAGCAATACAGAGAAGCCTTTTATTTCCCTGAGAGGCTACTAAGTCATTAACACAGCCATGTGAATCTGCTGCCCACTGCTGCACAAAAGTTGGACAGTCTTCATCTCCAGGACTGTCTATACACTGACAAACCAACTCCCTGTCTATGTTGAAGACCACATCTTCTATTACAGCATTTGCCAAATTTCTTCAGTCACTTCAGTAGGAATACAGCAACCTCCCACTGCCAGAGGTCTCAGCCATTAAGTGCTAGCCATTCCAAACCAACTCTTCTATTCTCAGTCATAATGCAATTACAGGATTCCGCATCAGCCTGAGCCTTCTCAGGGCCTTGCTAGAGCTTGGATTCTGCACAGTGGACCCACTAGTAAATTAACCCTAGAAAGGTGGAGAAAGAGCATGAGATTTCTTCATCCCAATTCAAACAGGCCATTTGCAAAGACATTCCAGATCTGGGAGTTTCTTAGCTAGCTCCAGGTGTGAGCAGAGCACACATGGGTCTGTCTGAATGTTTCTGTACAGACATCCTTCAAAATCTTTTTACATTTCCTAGGCTGTATACATAAACCACCACAGAAGTCAGGAGTAAGGCTTCAATAATTCCTCTTTGACAATCTGGGTAACACATAGCATTCAGCCTAGAAGCACAATGCCAACTGCTGAATCTAGGGTAAGCAATACTTCCTAAGAACTGCATATATGAAACCACTACTTAACACCGAGAAGTTGCTGTAGCATGTGAAGCAGTCCTCCCTCTAATATTATTCCCTAAATTCAAAGATAAACCCTTTAAAATGGTAAGTATTGTTTCTCAAATAGATACAAAATTCAATACCACAGAACCTATGTATAATGTTGATGTATACACGAAAATGATAAGTTTCTGGATAAGTAACATTTGTAATTTCCTTCACAACAACCAAAACCTTTTTTTTTTTTTTAATCTAATGGGAATATAAACTTGAAGGAGTATGGAATAGTTAGCATGTAAACATTTCCCAGAAGTATGTACTAACAATCTTAGAAAAAACATGTACTTAACACAGCATCTTGCCCATCATGGGCAGTTATTCCTTTAGTGTACCTTTCTAACAAAAGGTGTGGGAAGAGAATCAGCATCAGCCAAGTAACAACTCACCAAGTTACCACTCTTCAGATGATATAGACTGGTGGTTAGTTGATTTCAATTTATAATTTCCTATTACCATGAAAATTGCATTCATATATTCACACAATGAATGTAGCAGAGCTGATAGGTGGAGAACCAACCTAGAGTTGACAATTACAGAAACAAATGTATGTAAAGCATTTCCTGTTAACCTTCCCCCTAATCCTCCCTCCCCAATCAATCCCAGCACTTACACTGCTAGAGCTGTTCATTGCATTGTGGAACAAATTGATATGGATTAACAACAATGCTGTAAAAGACGTCTGGGTTGGCTTTTTTCCTTTTAATCAGGTTTCCCTAATTTGCATTACCACAAGTGAGAAGGCTGAGTAGGCCAGAGCAAGGAATGAGGGGAGGAAAAACCAGCATGGCAGGGGCTAAACTTGCACTCTCTGCTTGTGAAACTGGTTTTATGAATGTGTATGACTTCCTCAAACCATGAAACAGATCATTGCAACTGAGAGATTAGATATTTTCTGCACTGTCCTTTTCAAATGAAGTTTATTTACTTTTATTTAATTTGCATAAATCGGTACTTAGAAAAGGCCAGATCCCCTGTAGGGATATAACAAATTGTAATCAGCTTTTGTCTGGCATTTCTGGAATTAGTGATTTACAGCAAGTGAGAATCTTCTCTGAAAAGACAGACTTTGTTGACACTAAATGACAGAAAAGACCGTTATCGAATGGTCACAGAGTTTATATCAGTAAAGAGGAAGATGTCTCTTTTCTTGACTTTATTTCATTGAGTTGTTTTCTCATGCAAAGAAAGTTATTATTACAAGAGGTGTCCAGGGAGAATTTGTGGATCATTTTCTGACTTTGATGGTAGGAAATTCATTCACAAATTAAGGTACTGCAGACTGGATGGAAACTGAAACAGATGGCCAGTCTGCAGGACCACAGGAAGGCATGAGACACTGAAAGGGATCATTTGTAAAAGACATTTTGAAAAGTATCCTGTCTGCAGGACAATTAATAAGCCAGTGAGAATTTTTTTTTCACGATAAAATGCTTTTAACTATATGTCCTTGCCTAGTTTTCTTTCATGGATAGATTTCTGTAGAAGTCAGACTGACCACAGTAGAACAGTCATAACAAAGCAAAACTGGCTGTTCTGGGCAGATGATAGTAAACGCAGTGCTACTGTGAGTCATTTTCCCCAGAAGTGATACATGAAGCTCACCAAAGTTATTTCTCTGACATTATTTTGGTGAAGAGGCACACATCACTAACTTGTGAATGGAGGAAAAAGGCAGTAAGAGAACAGTAGTCACAGAATCTTTTATTATCATGACAAACTAGTGAATGCATTCAATTTGAGTTTGCATGGTTGCCTGTTTAAAATATTAGCATTTTCCCTATAACATGACAATACTTAATCTGAGATCACTGATAGAAAACACAGATCTGGAGCCTCATTGTGACATCTTTATAATCCTTTCCACAGTACAGACATCCCTTACATAAGTTAAAAAAATATAACTGCAACAGACAGGAACCAGGACTGAATATACTGGGATAGAAATCTGAATTTTGATAAAATCACAGTGGTATTTTAAATACTAAAGAGAAGCAGTTTAACAAAACTCACACTACTAGCTTTCTTGGATCACAGAGCAATAAAGTGCATATACAGCTCACTGGGTAAGACCCCATTCAGAGAAAATCAATCAAGAGTGATACCCTAAAAAACTCAGGAACATGTTCATTAGTCAAGAAACACTCTAGCAATGTCTCTGCTATGAATTACCGGAAGACCAGCTTGCCCCCTAAGCGTATTAGTTTGAGGGCTGACATAAAACACAGTTAAAACATCTGAACTTTTCAAAAATTAGGCTTCTCAACCTTCTTTCAAATAGTGGAATGGCTCAGCTCTTTCTAAATGCCACTGAATTGAATCCAGTGAAACTTCTAAAAAAGACATCGTGACAGTAACCTTCACCATCATTTCCTGAGTGTGCTTTGCTTTTCTTTTTTCCTAACAAGGTTTGATCTCACTGTCTGGGTGAACATTAATCCGCTTTCACCAAGTACCAAACTAATGCTTGCTGCATTAATACACTGCAAATCCTCAAGGTGTAAGTTACACAGGATTTAGTATAAAAGGTAAGCGTGGGGCTTTCTTTTCACTACAGCTATTACCAGGAAGGCAAGCAGAAGACAGGTAAGTTTTCATCAGAACCTGATCTAGAAATCTTTTTTCAAATTGCAACACTGTATGTAATTAACTGCTTCTGAAAAATAAGTTATCCCTTGCTCTTTCTCTCCCCTTGCTTCTTTTTTCTCTCTCCTTAAAGACAGTACACATTCTCTGTACAGAAACTTAGATAAACATATTTCATTGAAGTGGTATGGTACTCTGCTGTTACTGTTCTACAAAGATTCCTGACATGCCATTTCAGTTGCTTAGGAAAATCAAACTCCTTTAACAATGGACATACATATAGGTCTATTTAATGGCTTTATCCTATGCTCTCAATGATACTTGTTCAAGATTTCTGTTATAGAACCACTTGATGATAATGTAAAGACTTAATTTCTCTCTGTTTCTATATTTCCTGATAAAATTAACTATACATGTTTCTCCAGTGTAGATTTTTTTTTTCCTTTTTATGCAGGATGAAGACAGTTAATTGTTACGTGCTGCTGTTTTGCTGGAAAGCAATTTGTTGCAACAGCTGTCAGCTCACTAATATTACTATAGCAGTGGAAAGAGAAGAATGTCAATTCTGCATTACAGTGAATGCCACATGGTGCTCAGGATACTGCTTCACAAGGGTGAGAATCTTCAGTTTAATTTAAGGCACCAGAATTAAATATTCCAAGTGATGTATGAGTAACCCATTTCTCCAGTCCAAAATGAACATATATGCAAGATGAGCCTTGTTAAAGAACAGGTCGAGTAACTGCTGTGATATTTAACAGGAAAGTAGCTGCACAGCCAGTCTGAAGCACAAAGGGAAGGGTGTAAAGACGTTGGTAAAATTCAGATCTTCAGCTGGCTGCACACATTATGCTTGTATAACTGGACTTGAAATTGATCTGTATCTATACCTTGTGTTCAGTTGCTGGTTTCAGGTAGATATAATAAAGCAGCCATTACTATGTAGACTCCTCTACTTTTCCAAATAATTTAAAGAATCAGACAACTGACCTGCAAGATTATCTGATGATTCTATGACACAATTTGCCATATCAGTCCTCTTGAAAGGAGAAATCTAAGAAATTAGATGAGTTGGATCCCAATCCTTCTGATCTCAGTAGGATTTTCCCACCAATTTAAAGGACCTGATGTGAAAATTCATTATTTTATACAAATTTGGAATTCTACCCCATAACAAATTTCAAACTAGGTATTTCCTTCTTGTAATTTTCAGGATCCAGTATATAAATATCCACCAGTATCATCTGTTCAACAAACATGTACCTTCAAGGAGGTGGTGTATGAAACAGTGAAGATCCCTGGCTGTGGTGACCATCCTGAATCCTTCTACTCGTATCCGGTAGCTACGGAGTGCCACTGTGAGACCTGCGACACTGACAGCACTGACTGCACCGTCAGGGGACTGGGACCATCCTACTGTTCCTTCAGTCAGAATGGAAGCAACCAGTGAGGAATACCTGAGATGGCCATTTAGCTTTAAATGTTCACTTCTGAACAAAGGTACTGGTCAGGTTTAAGTGGAAGATAATAGGCAAAGCCTATTTAGAAACTGCCAAGATTGAAACAAAGCTTTTTAAGGCTAAAATGGAGAGCTTCTGACTAAACTTTTCTTCAGGCCTTCCCCACTTATCACATCAGCTTCCTTAAAATCATTTGCATAGATCTACAGAATGCTGCTTCCAATTCCTTCTGCCCTTGCCTCCTTTTCTTCTCTGTTACACCCTCATTCTTTATATACCTGTACTTACACTGCCTAGTCCACTTTGCTCATTCTATGCTATCCTATGCTTTCAAAAAGTTCCTAAGTACCAAGTCTTCATTATCCCCCGCTTTCCATCTCTCCCCAGAATGCTTTTTTTTAAAAACTCTTGTAAGCACTGGTTTTCTGTGCCCTTGCTTTCTGTTAGTTGGACTGTAGAACTCTCTCAGCTGAGATCCTAACTTCTTTTTGGCAAAATACTTCATACAGTCATTATGCTCTGTAAGTAATAACAGCATGTTTATATAAGAGCCAGAACTGATGCTCCAATGTCACCTGAACTCTCATGCTTTCTCAGTAAGGCCTGTTAGCTCAAGCTCAGTGCCACAGTAACACAAATAACATGAACTCTAGCTCATACCTGGCTAACTTGAAAGAAATCATCTGTCTACTTTCACCTAAGTAAACATATCCTAGGTCAGTTAAACTACTCTGAAAATTTTGGTACATATCAGCAACACTTGATTTCCTCTCATTATGCAACAGAATGTAATACTGAGAATTTTTTAAAGACTATTTAGCATAGGAGTCTCACAAATTATACAGGGGTGAATCTAGAGGCACCTGATACCTGCAGTGCAAACAGGATATGATAACATGCCTCAAAAATAGTTACAGTAGTCCCTTCTGAGGTTCTGCAGCTGGGATGATCTGGAAGCAACCTAGAGGACTGAATCACACATTATTGGGAAAATTACCTGAAACCTGAAGAATTAAATTGTTATCAGGCAAAAGAAAAGATACTGCTCTTCATCAGAAAATCACCTGCACAAACACAGAATGGAGAGCAACTGTTCAGCAGCAGCTCAGCACCAAAGATTTGGAGGTTGTACAAGCTAAGTCAACAGCATATCACTGCTGCAGCAAAGTGGGAATGCAAGGAGTACAGCCTGCGAGACACAACCTGCTTCCACTACTTAGTTCAAGATGATAAAAGACTCGGCCAAGCTCTTACATCCAGCTTTGGACACAGAACTTCAAGGCATTGAAAAACTGGAGAAAATCCACAGACGAGTAAGAAGAATGGAGTGAGGCCTAAAAAACAACTTGGGAGGAAAAGATTTATTTAAATGTTGTTTTACTTATAGGAGGTAACACTTGTGGGGTTGGGGGTAATTTGTGGAACCTTTTACATGCTTGAAGACTGTTACAAAGAGAAAATGAACAGTCAGTACTCCATGTTCATAGTGAACAGAACAACTAATGAAAGATTCAGAGTAGTCATTGGCAAATCTTCTGAAAGGAACAGAGAAATAAATTGTCAGTGGGTTGGGGAAGGATGGAATGAAAGACAAAAGACTGAGGTCCGTGGAGTACTGACCACTACAGGTCTTCAAAACCACACTGATCCTGTTAGGAAAGACAGAGATAAAGTTAATTTGCCATAAGGCAAGGGAATGAAAGGATGATCTCTTGAGGCTGACTAGCATAAATGCTTTTCAGACCCTTACAGACATCTTTAAATAAAGGGAATTGTCTGCTACTCTGGATCTCATTTATAATAGATAACAGATATTTTAATTTATTTCATTTTTATCTTTTTTACTGAGAGATACTAGTTCTTTTTATTTATAAGATTAATCCTCATGGACATTTTCTTTGGTCTAGTGAAGTTTTAAAAGTGGTAAAGTAGTAGTTAAATCAAATTGCCTCTCACTCATTTTAAACATGAGTTGACTTCAGTTAAAACTAAGCATATTACTCATATCAGGAATTGTTCCATTCTGGATGAAAGAATTTTTAATTAAAATTGCAAAACAGAGTACCTTGTAGTACTACAAGCTACGGAAAAGCCTTTCAAAATAGATCTGTAAACACCTGTATTGTCTGTTGTGCATTTTGAAAAAATAAATTTTATTCCACTTCTGCTATGTACATCTTAATAAGCCAAATAAAAACTTTACTATGGTTTAAATCATGTTTTTCTTCATGTAACTAACATGCCCACCTGAGCCATATTTGCATTATATGGCCGAATCACATCAAATAAAAGGCTGGCATATTTTACCCTGATCTAGTAATGTCATGATGAAATATTACATAGTTCTAACATAACAGAGCTATGGATAAGAATGAAGATTATAATTAATACCTTCTCTAAACTATAGAGATTAGAACTTCTCCAGCACTGTGTTCCCATCTGTCACAAATTAACATGTATGTGAAAACACAAATCATACAGCTCTAACTTCATTCATCAGACAAATGCACCACTCATTTTTGTTTTGCAAATGAATATTCAGAACCTCAGATATAAAACTGTAACTAATGCAGTTGAAATATTATTGATGTTAATATCAGAATGCTAGCAAAAGAAATCCTAATCATGCATCACTACAAGCCTTTAGAATTTCACTTTGTTTCTCTCACACATCGTACTTCTCACAGATCTTAGGCACCAATGCTCAGGTAAAAGCCAAGTCCCACAGATTAACAGATGTAAAGAAAAAGTTGTCCTCCATATCATCACTAACCCCTGCCAAGCAAATTATAGACTTTGGGAATTCCTCTTTTGAACACTTTCTTAACCCATGTCCACTACCTATATATGAGTCCTACTTGAGTCTCTCTGGTTTCTTAAAAATGAGTATGTCATGCATCATGCATCAAAAGCTTTCCATTTTTCAAAAGATCAATGAGGAAGAGACAACAATTTATTGAATTTGTCTTCTTTTTGTAATCATAAGTGCTAACACAAAAGGCTTGGGAAACATGTAAGGTCCCATGTGAAGTCTTGCTGTTAACATCAGTGAGCTTTAAATGCACCTCCATTGATATGAAACTAGCACTGAACTAAAACAATCATTTGTTCTACAGCCGATGGCAAATATTTCACTGTCAGTAGCTTCACTGACAGGAATTCAAGAATTCTTACAGAAAGCTGTCCTGACTTGAAGATATCTTGGACTACCTTTGATATAAGACAGACTCTGACTTTTATCTTCTCAAAGTTTACTCTTCATTCATTAATCACTTCATTAAACTTACTTTTTTCAACATTTCTCAAAAATTTTAGTGAAGGTACATGCAAGCCATGAACAACAGTGTAGTCTAAAGTCCAAATATGCCTCAAATTATTATCTAAGAAAAATATTTAAGAAGTCATTTGTATGGTCTTTGCCTATCTCTGACATGATGAATAAATGGGAACTCTGTCCAAAGATGAGTATGTCAGTCTGACATGCGACTCTAAATACTAAAGTGGTGGGGAAGATTTTAAAAACATTCCTAATACAGTCAGAAGTAGATTTTCAGAATTCCAACCATGGGCCTAATCCTTTCCAACAGGTAAAATGCTTTTCAACTTCAACAGAACTGTTCTGCCAACAGTGACATTTTTAAAAACTGCATGTTAATTTTATTTTTTAAGGTAGATTCTGCAAAAAGACCTTACACAATATGTCAGACTTTAGCCACCAGCCTACAGAAACTAACTTAAGAGGTAGTAAAAACTAAAATGGACTGAATTATCTTGTTATTTACTCGTAGTCAAGTAAAATTAGCTCTTTCCTTCCATCACCCTGAAAGCAGCAAACCTGAAAAAACTATATAACGCCCTGGCGAAGGCATACAGCATAGAGGCAATACCTAGTGTTGAACTGTCCCTTAAAGATGTTTGAGAGTGACACTTAATGCAGGATTCACTGTGTTGTAAATAATTAAGTCTTTCAAATACCCAGAGGTATAGATAAACTGTATGAAGATTATGCATCTCTGCTGCCGCATCTGAGGGTGAATTAATACTTTCCATCATTTACTATGCAGACAGTTTGACCTTGATCTTATGAGTGTCTGTGCCAGTTGTACCTGAAGCTCTCCAGATATCAAGATGGGAACATGAAGTGCAGCAGCAGTATTTGTAGTTCTACTAATTGAAATGACCGTTTAATCCCAACTGAAAAGCATACCCTCACTTTACAGACAGGTAAAGAAATACACATTACTCACCTTGAAGCCATTAAGAAAGCATCAGCATATTAGCATCATCCCACTGTTGTCAATGTTCAGTTATTATTCCCTAAGCACTGTAAATCATTCTTTTTAGCTTAAAACAGGTTTACATTTGTCTTTATAATTTTTGACATGTAACTGGGATCACAGTATTTTTTACCATAAGCAAGAAATATAGATGTCCTCTCCTTGTACTATCCCAGATGATGAATAAAAATCTTTTAGTCACCCACAAATCCTCATCTAATCTAGTCTGAGACACAGGTAATTACAAAGAATATGTGGAAAACAGGTATGTCAGGACTCTGGATTCTTGATGTCCACTCAAGGCTGTACTTAACTTGGGCTATTTGAATGGGAAGGGGAAAGGCAGCTGAGTGTGATATTAATATGCTATACTTCTTCACTGCCCCCACTTCTGCGAGTGCATTTTGCTTGGAGTATGCAATATCTAACTGCACACTTCATTTTTATTAAAAAAGTACAACTAGCATCCTAGATGAAACTACAAAAACCCAAAACTAAAAAACAAACAAACAAACACACAAAAAAAAAAACCAAGCCTCAAAACCAAAACCCACAACAGCCAAAGAAAACAGATAAGCAGATAATCTGAAAAACTCATTTGGATATGACAGCCTTGAGACCAGTGGCTCCCCTTCACTTGGGCAGTAGGATCTATAAAATTTTCAGTGTATCTCATGTTTCTCTTCAATTTATGTTATTAACAAAGCCTTGGTCTTTTAATATGACTTATACTGACAGACATTACAGCACCTCACAAGGTTGCAGTCTCTGGGAAACGCAGAAAACGAGACAGGAGCAGGGTTAGAGAAAGGACATACTTGAAGACATCAAATGTCAGTGTTTCATTACGTGTAGGTGGGGAAAAGAATGAATTACCTAGGTATGCTTCACAGTCATTAACCATTAGTTTTCTTTCATGGAGCAAGTCTACCAGAGGTAGAGGCAAGAGGTGAAGTCTTACCTCACATTGATGACCTCTTAATTCACTGAAAAAATACTGAGAATGTTCAGATGTATTATTTATATAGTATGACACTATTCTGTATGAGAAAGGAAGGTAAATTCTGCATCTAAAATATCTGGATTACATTCAGCTGTAGTTATATACATGGAATAATGTGACACAGGCATTACTTAGTCCAAATATGAGTCTAAACCCTAAAATATATCTTTCTTAAGATACCAACATTCAAGACATATAAGGTAATCTAACATTATCCAATGGCTTTTAGACCAAGATTTAAACAACTTAAGGAAACTAATTTTTCTCTTGCTTCACGTGTTTAAAGTTTCATTCAAAAATCAGCTTTCATTATCTCTTTCTCTTGTTACACAGTATTGGCAAGTCTGGATACTTTTGTGAATGCTGTGGGAATTCCCAGTGAAAATAATAAGATAATGATGAAAAATCTTGAGAATATAGAAAAAAACCTTTTGGTTCAGACACTGTCAAAACTTATGTTACAGTGAGGCAAAGGGTTAGGGATCAGGTCTATGCCCTGGTAACACTTGCCTTTTTGTATAGAATCCCCAACAGCTATGTACCACAAAAGTAGGGCATGCACTTCAGCTAGCCCAACAATTGAGAAAAAAAGAAAGCTAGCTTAAAATTAATTCTGCTCGCCCTTCCAAACATCTCCAAAGACAGCTTTGCCAGCAATGGATCTGATCCAATCAGTCAAATTTCTTTCCTATATGATTTAACCTCTTAGAATAAATATCTGAATCTTCATGAGAATTCAAAATCATGTGAGCAAATGCTTTAGATGGGAGACTGATTTATACCATCAGTGTGAATGGATGCCAACTTTACCACGCTGGCTTTGTGTACATAATCTCACCTTAAGACAAGCAGATCCTGATCTAAAAGTATCTGGATATGTTCATATACTTGGATTATTATGTCTGGAACTTGAAACCACTTTACACTGTGATGCTTAGTTCAGGGACAATGTAAAAGCATACAAAAATCAAACCCTGTCTAGACGTGATCTAGTTACTTAGCATTTGTTATTCAACACAAACAACACATGAAGAACTGCCACTTATTTTATTAAGCATTTCTCTAAGCAGCCTGTAGAAACTACCTTATCAAATTCTAATATCAGCTAATAAATTTAGTAGAGATAATGAAGGTGCAGCAGTTTGACAAAGATACTGTTCACCACAAGTCCCAAAGATCACCTCTAAGGACAAGCACTGTACTTAAAAATACAGAAAAAAAAGTGTGTTATCTGGAATGGTCTTAGAGAACACTCTAAGAATATTTATATTCTTCTGTTTAACACTATAATATTTTAGAATATTTATTTTAAGCATATTAGGCTAACTAGTGGAATAACAGAGTATTCCAATACAGCACTTGAAGAGTCTCCATTTAGTTTTGCTTGTACTGCATAGACTAATACTGCTTTAATAATCAAAAATAAAATAGCATGAGAGCAAGTCTGGGAATGAACATTACATCAGAATAACTAAGAGTCATTTATGAATGTCAATGCTTCAGGGGTTAAATACTCAAGGGTTTGTGATGACCTTTTCAGTCTATATCCTTTCATAGATGTCTGATCCATTAAATATTCACTAACACTTTGAAGACTAGAATAGTGTCAGGTCTGAAGTTAGAAAATTTCCTTTTGATGTCACTCTTGTGTTAATTTCTGTCATATTATTTCAGGTTATTTGCCAAATCTCAAACAACGTAATATTAATAGCACAGAAAAGGATCTTCTTTTTCTTGATTACTTGGTATGTCATATGAAAGAAACAAGCAGTTCTGCTTTTGGGATACACAGCCCCAGGGACCTCAAAATGGGAAAACAGACATGCTCAAGGATATGGCAACTGATAAGGGAGACTTTGGGACCCCACAGTTTCTTACTCTAGCAAAGCTTTATAAAATCACGGTTCAATGCATTAGACTATTGGTAATGTTACTATACTACACCAGTTTATTAAAAATGTGTCCTCCTACTTAATGTGCAAATAAAATAAAATGTTATGGCCCATGACAAAGGGAAGAACAAGGGAGAAGCGTTGAATTGTAACTGTACTGCTAGGTGAAGAGCCTAATGTAGACTTGCCAGGTTTATAAAACAAACTACTTCAGTCTTGGCGTGACATCACTACATAAATACTTATTATGTTATATGGCTCCAAAAACATTATGCAAACAGCTGTTCAAAAAGCATTGAAACAAGGTGCACTGAAACTTTCCCACATCAGGAACTGTGCATCATAACCAGATTTTCCTGCCTGAAATGTCTTGTTCTCACAATGAACGTGTGTCCTTACCTCAGATTACCTGCTTATCTCAGCTGATTCCTAACAAGAAATACATGCAATTTCGTTCTTTCCATTTGTGAATTATTCCAAGTTGATGATGGTAACTGTTCTGTTTGCAATGGATAATGTAACCCAAAAAGACTAAAAGGCAACATGCCTTAGTTTCATTTCTTCCTCATATCAATCAGGGGGAACAGTAATTTTCCAGTTTTCCAATCCATTCCAACTACTGTGTGAGTAATAGCATACCAAAGGATTTGCTGGCCTGTTTTTGACTAGGACCTATTACAGTGAACCTGGACATGCTACTAAACATCTGACATTTTAAACCTATGTCAGTGAAAACAAAGAAACTGAATGCACTGGAGGTCTCAAAACAAATTTAGTAGTAACACTGGGGCACAAAAGATCTGAATCGCTGCAAATCAGTGTAGCCAGAAACCATCACAGAATCAAAAATGTTACTAGCAGGAATTAACTGCATAATCCTCTCTAGACAGCATTCCCATCCTTGCAACCTGGTTTGCCAAGAAACAGGTATTTGCAACTCAGATTTCACATCAGTAGAGTTATACAGATGGAGAGCCATGTACACCACAAGCTTCTTCCCAAAAGTAAAGATAAACAAAGCTATTAAATTGCTGAATTAAACAGAAATGGACCATGTCCTTACAAAGAGATTTTTCATTATTTATCAGCTGTTATGCAGTTTAACATCTGGTTCTGATGACAACTACTGCATTCTGGACTCAATGGGTATGGACATTTTTAAGAGAAAAATATATTATGCTGGATCCAACAGGCCAAGAGAGACAAGGCTTTTGCAGCTCCTTAAGTCCAGGTCCAACCACCTGTAAAGCTGCAGACTTATGCCCAGTAGGCATATGCACACAGAGCACATATATACACTACATTCATACATGACTAGTCACACAGATCTGTCTGTTAAACACAGGGATGTGTACAGTCTCTCCCATGAAGTTAACTGTCAGTCCCATCTAGGTCTCATTAGGCTTGAGCCCTACAATGCTTTATAAATTTCCCCTATTGTTTAGCCAAATTCCAAGAGAAGAGTAATCTTTCTTTGGCATCTATTTAATGCATCAAGGATTGCCAGCCAGATAAAGCTTACTACCCTTTCACTCTCCTAATTGATGCCCTGGATTTCAGGTTGTATAACTCTTTTTAAGGCTTTTAAGTAAATACAAAAACCTCCTACTTATTTGGGTATTTCACATTTGTATTTAGAAGTTTTAATAAAACGGCTGCTTTTGTCTTCCTTTCCTTACCACATTTTCTGGCTACTGACAATAGCAGAGGCATTCGTGCACATTTTCAGTGATGACATTGCTAATGATTCATATCTGCTCCATAGAGAGTATTTTGAAGTGCAATTCTAGTCACTTTTTCACATCACTAATTCCGTTCTCATTCTTTTCAAATCATAAGCATCTAAAATTATGCCTACTTTTCCAAATTGTGTGCCGAGCATTATGCCTACCTTACTCAGATCTGCAGATTAAATGTTTCAGTATGGAAATACCCAGTTATTCAGTAGCTGTGCTCTAGTACTAACTGGACACATTCTCAATTTTGGGCATACACAATGGCACACACAAGTTTGAAAGTCAAATTTGCAGTAATTGATAAATGGCAGTGATGTTAGGGACTGAGAACAATCATCAGTCATCTTCTGCTTAAGATGTTAAGTGGATTTTTTTCGATACTGCCTTTGACTTAAATGCACAACAGCATATGTCTTTTTAAGAAGTCCTCAGCTGAAGGACATATGGCAAACTCTTGTTAGCACACTGCATAACTATGAAATGCTCATATTCTGCAATGAAGAAGACAGCCTAAATATCTTCTAAAGGACTTACAGCTCTGTAACTGTGTTATATGAGTAACATAGATCAGAAAAAGGTACAATAAAGTCTGTAAATAAGATACCACTGGTATTTTTATACATTTCTTTAGCTAGTTTTCCACCCCTGTTGAGTCTCTTTTACTGCTGTTTGAGCAAGAATCACAAAAAATAAGGGAATGAAATTTATATTACGACAAGAAGAGTAATGTGAGTACCTGTGAGTAATGAAACTCACAAAGTCTGCTTTCAATGTAGAAAAAAAGATAATTTTCCCTTTCACCTCTTCAGTTCAGACAGCCTTTGGCATTTACTGAGCTCAATGTTTTGATTTCAAGTAATGTTTTTCTTTGGCTGAATGAAAATGACCTTTATGTGTCACCTGCACTAAAGTAAAATTTATTAGGAAACCAAGGCCAGACAGATTTTCTGGTGAACACTTGAGTTTCCAAAACAAATAACCCTGTAATTCATTGCAAGCAATACCTTCAGGAACCCAGCTTCAGTTATCTAAATTAAAATCTCCACAAGTCAAGTTTCCTAAATCTAATTTACTCTTTAGTACACTAATATGTCCTCAGGTAACTCACCAGAATAAGCTACAAGTCTGTGTAACAGTTGCCTGAAGTTAGGCTCTTAAATTCCACCTAACTTGTAAGACTTCCTGCATTTGAACAGTCCTTCCTAAATACATAATCATTTTATGAAAGACACAAACGGGCTTTTCAACATAAGAACCATTCTCATTGGCCTACGCAGCATTAACTGCAGCAACCAAGTCGTGCAAATCAAAGGTCTTGTGCTTCAGTTCAAAATTCACTCATGGGTGGCTTCCCATTATCTCTGATATAGTAACCTGAGGTCTATTCAACTCTAGCAGAATTTAAGAACTTAAAATTTCAAAAATAAAAAAATTAAAATCCTGCCCATAAGCAAGCTACCCTTCAGTTTCCAAGGGAATACTCTTGCAGTGGGGATGGCAAGATTCTCCTTGAATATGATACTACAATATGCTTTGACTTGAAAACATAGCCCAGCACTAGGCATAAGGAGTTAATTACCTCTTATTTCAATGGATAGGGATCTTATCCCAGGAATCTTCCACTGATTTTTCTCATCCTGCCAGAGACTCAGAAAGACTGAAAGTTCCCATGATTCTGGAGTGAAGGGAATTTTCGTTTTCATTCCCGTAAGTATTTTCTAGGAGTCTTACTATTCTCTGGATCAAGCCTTATGGATACACTATTCAGAAAAAAACCCTTATAGAAGTGTCTGGAACAGCAGAAATAGCTAGGATATTAATAAGCTGATATAACCTCTTCCTCAGCTGACAGAATGCTAACAAGCAAATGAGACTGGTTTATCTGGTGATTTTGCCCCACAGAATGTTTCAGAATATTTCCAAGGGAAGTGATAAAGACTAAATATTTGAAATCCTGTCAGATTTAGCAGTTGTGATCAGTCATGTAAATTAAGTAGCATAAGTCTTTTTCAGATGAAGAATGTCCTCTCTTACAAAGAATCTTTTGGGTACTACTAAGCATGGGTATATATATATGAAATTTCACACATATAAGCTAGAGATTTAGACTCCTTGAGATGCCAGAAGTAACATTCACTTACTTAACCTTATTTTAAAAGATGCTAAAGCCAGCTGAGTATAGCTGAAGCATATTCAGTGAGGTAAAAATAAACAAGCAAAGCCAAAAAAAAAAACAAACAAACCAAAGGAAATATACACAAAGAACTTGATTCCTAAAATTTGTCCTCTTAGATGCTGTCAAAGTAGCACACACAGAACACTAGAGGTACCACTGCAGCTCTGAGTGCATTTCATATTCACAGAAACAATATTTACCTGCTTACTGGCTTTCACTCAAGTAAGTGATACAGTTATTGTATGCTAAGAATGCCAGTAAAAGCCAGTGGAGAATTAAGCTTCGCTGTTCAATCTATACTATAAATAAATATCTTCTGCAAATATCTACATCATATAGGTGTCTCATTGTGTATGCTTTAGCTGCAGAACTTCCCAAGGATACACCTCACCCCGTGTGCCGAAGTGACACATTGACAGAAAGAAAAGGTGAAGATAAATAATATTTATTTGTCAGTGATTGGATTAACCTCCAATAGTAAAATTTATGGAAAAGCAGTATTTTTTTTCATGTTTTTTATAGATAAGAGATTTATGAAGAATGCTGCTGTACAAATCATCAGCTTTGCTTGCCAATCTAATTGTATTATTGCTCTTTGCAACTTTCTCCTGACTGGACCTTCAGTACATTGACTGTACCTTCATTACATTACCTTCATATACATTAACCATAAGTTATTTGCCATCACTTTCAAGGCTCTTTATGATTGATCCTTCCTACCCATCACCTCCCATCAAGTATTTAGTGGCCACCACACAATCTATAGTGACAGCATTCAACATCTAGTTGTTAATTTCTCAGACAAGCACCTCTATACTTCCTGTCAAGTTAAGAATTGACACATCAAAAAAAGCACTTTCTGGCTCTCTTGTCTTTCCTTTAAATTATCCTTTGCTATGATGCCACTAATAATAATATTGTGGTATATGAAAACAGATACTTAACATGTTGATCAAGAATATTAAATTGTCTCCTTGATAACCTGTCTATAAGTACCTTTGTGTTATTTTAAAGCTATGAATTATTTACTCCTCTTGATAATGCTTTAGAGATTGGCAGTTTATTCTATCTCCTATGACAAAATAGATGTACAGGTCTTTCTCTGAGGTAAAGGGAAAGCACTCACCCATTGTTACTCACTTTAATCTAGAGTAATGTAACAACGACTCCACAAGATGGCATTACACTATGCCCAGGCACACACTGACTCTCGACTCCTTAATTACAGGGGGGGATTCAAGACTCAACAAAACATTTGTAAATAGCCAGCATGCAGAAAACTGACATCCCAATCTCTGCTCTTGAAAGTAACATGAGAAAACATATAAAGGAAATGAAAATGCGGAACACTAAAAACTACTATAATTTTTCCTTTTAGAAAACACCAAGTACTCACTTCATAGATTGTATCTATAAAAACCTGCAGTACATTTGATGTTCTTCTGAGAATCTTTCTCTTAAACTATTGCCAGAGCAGATGATGCATACTCTGCAGAAAAAACACAGCATTATGTGATTTCAGGGGCCTATTGCTGATAAATCAGCATGACACCAAGATGAAGACAGTATCTTCTCAGAGGCTTGGGCAGGAAAGTATTCATGAGGACATCTGCAGAGTCCGAAACAGAATTCTGCACTAGGAGAAAGATCCTATGAACTCTTAACATGTCAATGGCCTAGCAAGATAATCTAGGCAGCTAGAACTATTCCAGGTCTCTAATTCTGTGTGCCCTATTTCAGACAAAATAGATTTGTATCAAAGCCACCGCTTGTTTAGTCATTGTCCTCCTCAATGGTCCCTAGTCATTAAATCAGCAGTACAGAATGCACTAAACTCCCAGTGCCAGGAAAGTCTTGTATCTCACAATAAGAAAAGCACTAAAAAATGTAATTAAGACAATCTACCCCTTTCCCAGAAATCAAGTGATGGGACAATCTATTGAAACAAATACCGATGGCAGCTTCTGCTTTACTGTTAGTTTCAGATGAAACACTGCAGGCCAGATCTAATTCAAAGCACCCACTGACTCCAATGTGCTCTGGATCAAGCCTTAGCTGAGGAAGACTTTTCAGTTAACTCTTTACCAAGGCAATCAGCTGATTAACAGCTCTCCTACCTGCTACTCTAATGGGAATGCTTTTATTTTTATGTTTCTCAGGGCAGCAGATATGCTTCTATGATCATCATCAAGAAAACTTTAAAGAGAAGCTGTGCAACTGCAGCATCTGCTAGAGCATTGACAATCCTTACACGATACAGAATATCCTGGTAACATCCCTGGGAGCAGATCCTCATTTCAGGATCAAGCTATCATGGCAACAATAGAATGCTAACAGAATAGCCGAACATTTAGAGTGTGGCTTTCTCTGAACATCAAAAAATACTGTAGTTTAAAAAAACAGGAGACAATAGCGTGAAAACATAATAGCTCTAAGACTTTCTGAACTGAACAGAGGTGGTGGAGGGAATCTTAATAGAGAGATCACAGAATTTCCATGACCTCCAAGATACAAAATATCACGGTTCAGAAGACATTTGTTGGATTAAAAATAACACTGAGAATGATATTAAGGGCCAATTGGTTAGGAGGAGGTAGGAGTTTGTAAAAAGGACAACAAAAGTCTAAAGACAGCAACACTATATTCCCCACCAGGAAGACTACAGTTAGTGTGCAAGGGGAAAAAAAGGGCCCAAGGCTATTTTGAGTAATAACATAGCAAGCAGGCTGACTTGTTCTCTACAGTTTAGCCTTTATCTCATGCTGTGCTTCAAAGAAAACTATCTGCGTAACTATGTGCGTTTCACTTTTATTAGATGTTATTTCATTGGCCCCAAAGAAAGTTGTGAGTAAATATAATTTTCATGACACTAAAAATATGCCATTTCTTCAAAATCAACCAAGTAAACCAAAATAAAACATGTTGTATATATAAATTGCACTCTATCTAGACTACAGCTAGCAGAAATACAGCCAGTTACCTTATAATCTCAATCCATGCTTACAGCAGACATGTACCAGCTCAACAAGAAGTTCGGTGTTTGAGCCCGGAATTATTTTTTTATCTTTTTTTTTAATAAATACAGGAAATAAAATTCAATGACCCTAAAGGTCTGTTCTTTTACTCTATATCTGTGGAAGGCAATGTAAATAGTCACTATCAAATTCAAACTGTCTATTCATTAAGAGTACAGTCCTAATACTTGTGAGACTCCCTTTTTCCCATGTCAGCCAAAGTCAACCCTTCAGACTATAGGCAGTTGCTTATACCCTCCTTTAAACCTTTTTTTCAACAATTATAACAACTGCAACAGAAGAAAGGTAAGGAAATTAGGCCTGCATTATTACATTCTAGCAAATCAAAATGATGTGCTGACATTTCTTTCCCTTTAACATAAATTAGAGGATATTATCTCGCTCTTGCACTTGACGTTCAAATGAGTGACTGGGAACACAATGGAAAGTGTAATTACATGGGTAACACATAATTAGTGAGGTAAAACTGGTAAATCTTCTCTAAGTACTGCAGGCCAATCCAAATTGTCTAGTGCCTGGTATTTGAAAATTCCACCCACCCAGTTTAGTAATTTGAAATGAATATTGATTGCAGATTCACGTTAATAACCCTCTCTAAGCTTTTCTTGGTTTCCTCAGAATTTAGAAATAAACTAATTTCTCTGTTGAATAAATATGGACCCCTAGCTGCTTCAATTGCTGAATATATGTAATGGACATTACAATTTTAACCTGATCATTTTTTTTCTTCCCCCATTCAACACAATTTCTTCTTCAGAGCATCAAAATACATTTATGTCATGAAGACTGTAATAGTTCCAATAAATTTATCTCTATATCTAAAGAGCAACAATAGTCAGAATTGTCTGATGACAATGAATACTGTTTCTCAAATCATAAACATAGTTTAAAATCTTGTATAAAATTAAACATTCAATTTCAAATCAGAAATCTTCTACTAAGTAACTGTTCATGCTTTGGTTTTGCAATGTGAAACTTCATGTAATTTTAAATAATCACTGACAAGAACTGAATGGAAAATATTTCATCAAACGTGCACAGCAAAGAGGTAACTGTGGTGATTTATCAACTGATAAACAACACTAAGCACGTTGCTCTGGGACACCCCATGGTAACACCTTACACTGCTGGAAGATCAACATGTGACTGCTGACACACCTCTGATTTGTTCTCTAAGGACAAAATAGCCTACAAGCAAAAAGTCAGGTCAGTGCTTCCAACATTTTCATCCCTGTAATGGATCTTGTATAATGCATCCCAAGAGTATTTGAACTAACTTCTTTTGTATTCTTGTCCCTCTCCTTTCATGCACCTGGACATTTTTAAAGACCAGAAGAGAGAGGATAAAGAAAAGCTTAGCACAGTGAAATAAATATAGTTTCTATCAAAGATTCCTGCATGTAAAGAAATTATTCTTTTAGACTACCTGCTGCTAACAGTTGCTTTTCACTGCTACAAAGAACTACTGTGTGCTATTCTAGGGCAAACAGATTGTTGTAGGGGGACTTATCTAAAAGTCAGATTTGCACATTTTTAAACCATTTGAGATGTAGGCTGTCAGTACCATGAACAGTCACAGTAGAGCCAGAAAAAAAACTTTTCTGTTTGACTTACCATGTTTTAGTAGCACAGACTTTCTTCTTGAGTCTTCTCAGCCTAATTTGTTCAAAGGCAAGTTGTTGAATTTTGGGTAAAAAATCAGTACATGAAGACTCTTGAAATTTAATATCTTAGCTTCTGATTGTGTAACATTTCAATAGGAATAAAGTATTAAATAATTTTATTTGCAAATTTCACAAAGTACTATGAGAAGCTCAATAAAGGCCACAGCTTCATCCTGTTTTCTCTAATACAACAATAGTATGATTTTATTTTTTCCCCAGTTCTGGGCATGCATTATTATTACATGCCAATTCAAACTGTTTCGCTTCAATATGTGAGCCAAAGTGACTTGGTGAGCTTATTCTTAACACAGTCTATATAAGTTATCTCCAAAATGTTTTCCACTTGACACCTCGTATTTTCTTGAAGTAGCTGCTTTGACAAAATAACAAGAGTATTTCTTGAGTTTGATATAGCCCCTGGTCTTATCTAATGTTTTCATTCTTACATGCCTCTATTCTGGGATCTCGAGTGTTTGTAAAATTACACAAAAACACGGAAGAAGAGTGCACATAAAGTGATGATGAGGAGAATATTCTGCAGCACTTACTTGACAAACAATTGATACTTTCTAAACTACAGGAAAAGCAAATATTGTACTGGATTTTCTCATCCTTGTTTCCTAAAGTTAAAACCTATTACTTCCCTGCTATTGTTCCTAACCAGTGTACCTCGACTTCCAGAAGGACCAAAGCCAGATTTCTCATACATTGTAACTTTAACAAATGAAATTAATCAGAGGAAATAAAAAAATGCACTAACTTCAGAGCTCTGGTCTCCTCCATTACCACCACTTATTTTGCTTCTGCTGTTTTTTTTTTTGTTGTTCACATCTTTCTTTTTCCATCCCATCTTACTGAATACTTCAGTCTTACTATCTTGCATTCTCAGTTCATATCTAATGTAGGTTCTTAGTCAGTCCTCCATTTATTTTGTCCCAGTCCAGCCTAGTCTCATTTTGTGTTTTCCTCCATTACCTTTTCCCCTTCTGTTCATTTTACTAAATTCTAGCATAAATCCTTTCTGCTCTAGCATCCACTTTAGGTTCTCAAAGCTAAACACTTTGCAAAGCTGATATTTTTTTCCCACAGTTGCACCGTCCAGCATCAGCCTGGCTGTACTTCTGCTTAAAAAATAATAGTTCAGGCATCAGCTGGTGCTTGGGGAGACAATAGCCTGAATAGGATTGGATAGTACATGTAGTTTTTCTATGCAAGTGACTATAACATAGCACATTACCTCTTTTCTGTTGGTCATGGTGCAATACAGAGAGTAAAGACAAGTAAAAATAATTAATACCCATCCTACTTGGTGGCATAGGTAATCTATTCCCACACAAACATAAAATCTTTCTTATTTTCTTGTATGTTTGCCATTATTTTCTCATATTTTCCACTATTAAAACTAAAAATTAAGTATCAGTACTAAGACACAAAACCATACTGAAAATAAACTGTTCAATAGAAGTCTGACCTAACTCCAGAATACTCACTCTGATCCAAGCACAGTACACAGTGCCCATATTTCACTTGACAAAATTAGCTTCCCCCTCCTTCAGCAAAGAGCCTCCAAAAGAATGTAGCACTGTGTGGAGTACAAGTTACCTCATGGGAACAGACACAGAACAAAGCAGACGCTTCTGTGTACTTCACTGTGTTACATCACCCCAGTTTGTAGCTGCTAAGAGAATAGGCACTTCAACTGGGAGAACCTGTGATAAATCTGGTATATATAAAACATGAATTTATAAGAACACTCCTAAGACAGAAAACTATGGTTCCATCACACACCCCTTACTTGAGAAGCTGCTAGTCTGAGAGATTATGAGCCTGCACAATAAAGTCTTTCAATCCTCTCTACATTTTGAGAGGATTCAGATTAAAATCTGTATTAAAAACATTTCTCCAGTCAGATGAATAGATAACAATACTGTAAAAATTCCAGCAGATAATTTCCACAAGGCTACAAAATAAAACAAACAATACAAAGTAGCCCTCTGAGTGAGAAATTTTCCCAGACTAACTATGCCACCCATAATCTATTTGCCAAACCAATTTGTGGACAGGTTTCCTAACATCTGTTTGCTTGCAACAACAGAGAACAACTAACCTCTTGTGTTTGCTTTGGTTTTTTATACAGCAATTGTCACATAGAAATTGTAGCCCATAAATGTAGCTCCTGGCTGCCAAAATTAAGAATTGTGTTTGTACATGACTTACATTTTCAATAGGACACTTGCATAAAGTTTTGGCTTTTTGATGTGCTTTCCCAAGGACTTCCTAATATTCCAAAATCCACATAAAGCATTAGAAAATTAGTAAATGCATGCTTATCATTTGGAGTGAGAGTCATAGAGACTTCTAAAATTCTTCCACTCATTATAGTACCATACTGTAACGAGGCTGTATGCACATAATATGCATAAGCTTCAAACTAAAGGAAAAGAAAGCAATATAAACCACCATAAGCATAGAGATTACAGAAAAGAAATGGAAAATACACAAAAGGAAAATAACATTTTAGTCACAGACCATTAAAGTGAATAAATGCGGAAATGTTCCAGTGGTACATTTATATACTTAAAATGACATGAATTCAAGATGACAAATGACCCAAATGTTTGTCTCCTATAGCTGGAGGATAATAAAGACAGGAAAACAAAAAAAAAAATATGTACAGAAAGGAGAATATTCATTTCAAATGTCTGAGATATCAGCCTTTTAACTCCCCCTTCACAAACCTGGTAAGTTTTTTTTTCCTTAGCACACTTCATAATAATGATTGTTTTCTAACTAAAATGAATGTATGTAGCCACATGTCAGAACACAACCATGGGATCTGCAAGCACTTCCCAGCTTCCAGATCCTGACTGCAACGGTGGCCACCATCCCACTCTTCTCTTTCAAACAAACCCAGACATGGTAAGAGCTGTCACACATTCCAGCAGGTCACTCGGCTGGGACAACCAGAGACCACACCAAGCACAAGGCAGAACGTTCTGGGTCTGCAGTGTAGACAAGACACACAAGACACACTATTATCTCTATACAGTTTGTGAACTTCAGTGTTAAGGTGGGTCAGTTTATCATGTATATATAAAGGAGGTCATAACTGCTATGAATGGGGAGAATATTGTGTTTACCAAAGTTTAAAGATGGTTTATCAGCTATTGCTACTTTTTAGCTCTGCTCTTCAGAGGTCTTGGAGAAAGGAACACCCTGAACCAAAAATTCTTAAGTATAATTTGAGAGCAAATTTTTAACAAAGATCCAATTCTACAATGGCACTCAGACAGCATTGCAGTTCTGCCCAAACAGTAAAGATGCAATTAAATCAAAAGTAAAACATAAGCAAAAGACTTGCTTCATCATAACTGTTTAAAATGACAAACATGAGAAATGAAAATAAGAGTCAGATATTAATTGCATTAAGAGCAAAAGGCTCCTGCTCATTTGAAAATAAAAAGGGGAAAAGCACCAGGAGATTTGTTCAAAGCAATTAGCAATTATGTTGCAATGGGAAAACTGCAAGGATGTATAAGCAGACTAGATACCAGCTGGACAAGCAGATGCAGGAAATCTTTTCTTCATGACAAAAACTGAGAATCTGGAGTCTTGATGTAATGATATTAATCTCAACATCAGAACCGTTCTTTGTACTTCAGGACTGCATGAAGCAAATTTGAGAAGCAGAATTAATCCCATGACATCATGATATCATAATTTCCCTAGGATTTCATTCACCATTGACTATGTAAAAGCAAGTGACACTTTCTACCATAACCAGATTTGCAGAAGGCTGGATAGCTCAGTAACTACAAAATATCTCACTGGATTTACAAGAAGTCTCTACCATCAAAAAGAAGAGATTAAATACCTTGCTGCTGACTAGAGTAAGATAAGAGCATATTCTATCCTCAATTGCACAGGAACAGTAACAATTCTACATAAATAGAACATTAACTCAGTACACTGACTATAAAAAAATTGGTACTAACAATTTAAGCATGAATAAACAAGGAGGTACAAAGCCATTCAATTGTCTGAGAATGACATGAAGCTGTTCCCAAGTAAGAAACAGAAGCAATAGTCCTAAACAATTTACTAACTATGAAAGGTCAGGAAAACTGTGGATACTTCAGACATAAATTGATTTATTAAATAGTAAATAACATTTTTCCACAGTATGTTTATAGAGCATAGTAAATTCACATTACTGACACAAGAAACAAAATGAGATATAGTAGCAACAAAGATTTCTTAGAAGACAAGGAATCCTTATATCAGCAATATGGTTGGGGAAAAGCAGAACTTTGTCAGAAATGAAGCAATAGACTTACATGCTGTGACTGCTTCCAAGACAGACAGAACAAAACCATTACAGATAAAATGATAGCCAGTCATTATTGTGAAGCTGGTATGCAACTTGCCCAGGGAAAAACTTAAAAAGAGCATTTGAAGTTGGCAAGGAAAAGAGAATAATATTAAGGCATGAAGAAGTAAATCCAGCTCATGGTATGAGCTGCCTTAACAAGCCATTTGAGGATATTCTCCAAGGTGTTCAGATATAGTGGAAAAAAAACCCAGATTTTGGAACCCTCAAAGCAACTCACTACTGAGCCTGCACTGTGGGCCTAAAGCAGACTCCAGGTGATCCTGAGAACCAGGGGTTAGATCCACACACAGAGTCTTCCCTCAGCACTTCACAGGCACATGGTGACTCAATCAGAGGCCCTAATGACCAGGAGCTTCCTCTTCCCCTAAGCTGTGATGTTGGCACTGGAATAACACTAAACCCAGAGAAACAAGTAGCCTCAATCAAGTAAACAGCACCATTCCCTCTTCCCTACATAAAGAAATTTTAACTGCATGTTGCATAGTATCACCATCTTGTTCTCTAACTTTCAGTAAAGGCATGGGATGAAAATTTCTGATTTGAAAAATAAAAGCCTTCAATTACTGTCAAAACTAAGAAACTTTGTCTAGGTTGTCTTTAGGATAGTTACATCTTTTCAGTTTGGCAGTAGCTTTCTTTTGTCAATACAGCTGCTGGTAGTAACTCATATTCAGTACCTCAGGAAGCTGAGGTGTCCTCTTTTAAGTATGTTATTTGTATTCAATAGAAGCTATAAAGAAGATTGTTGCTGTAACTTATAAACTACTGTACATAGATTGACTGACTTGTAAAATGGTTTGTTCCAGCATAATAAGTAATAGTATTAGTTTGGCTTTGACACTTTGAAAGTACATCAACAAAGTGGTCTTATGTTGAACATGTTTTATGGTGGTTTTGAGGAGAGATGGGAAACACTTGAATTTACTCCTATCATTTATCAGACGCTTTCCTGGTTTAGCTTTCCAAACGACAGAGAGTATAAGATCCAAAATCTGATTGCTTGAATGCTTTTAAACAACACAGCCTAATACAATATGTAATGGGTTTAAGTTAGTTTTTTGAAGTTACAAACCACTATGTTTAGACTCTGACTATTTGCAGTATTTGCTGCAGACAAATGCACCATTTTCTCTCCAAGTACACAATGATGCATGAAATCCAGGGGGCAAACTGTGTTTTTAGGTCACTGACTTGTCACAAGGCTATAAAACTGCTAGAGAATGTAACTATCTCCCATGCTTTAAGACCAAAAAAAACACAAAAAACCACTCTCTAATGTAAAAATAGAAGGGATATAAATAAACTTGATTTCAGTAAGGGCTTCATGGCATAACTGTCTCATTTCTATAAGGATTTCAAGGAACCATGGCAATTCCCATAGCTACAGTTGACAGAAAAGTTTGATGTACAGTGAGTCATGGAGCAGAATGCTGTAGAAGTGAAGAATAGAGTTACAGGATTTTGAGCAGAACACAATGCCTGTAACAAAAGAGGACTGAAAAAAATCTAAGCTCATAAATACATTTCTTTTGGACTTAAATATATACCCAGCCATGCTGACCATTTAATACCAAGGCTTTATGTTTGATAAGAAGTTGTGCAACATACTGACATTTCTTGTCACAAGTATTTTCAGGTCTCACTGGTCCATGAGTATAACTGAGGAAGTGTGGTAGAACTGAAGCATTAGGAACAGCAAGCTCAGCACCAAAGGTATTCTTGCAGCAGGGCGTCACTAAAGCAATAGACAATACTAAATATGTTTCCAATATGAATTATACCAGTACAACTGCACCAATAAACCTTTGCACAGATGCCCTCAGGGACATAAGTCCACACTGATGCTTGCTGGGGTCTTACTTTGCTACTTCTTCAGGATTTCAGTAAGTCACTCAATTTCTCTAGGTAATATTGTTTAGGACCTTCCCAATAAGACAACAATCTGATGAGTGTTAAAATAGACATGATTTGCCCTGGAAAAAAGAAACGCTTTTAAACTACAGTATCTATCAGCTGCTTACAGGAGCAGAAACACTTTTATGCCAGTATAATCATGGCAACAGAGTAAATCTTTCCTTTGAATAAAAATATCACAGAAAAATTTCTCTCTTTACAGACAATATCATACACAAAAGTATCCAGCTGCTGTCTCTTTGTGCTGGTTTTCCAAAACTAGGACTTACCTACAGTGCTTTTCAATAGTGGGTGGCAGCTCTACAACCAGCATTCCTAGACCTGAGTGCTGATCTGCCCATTTCTTCGCCCCAATTTTGTTCAATTAAGACAGTCTTAGAGCTTGGGGTTTTTTTTGTGGCAGACAGCAAAACAAATGCAGAATAACCACGGATGAAGCCCTACTGTTTAATAAGAAGCAGTCATGCAAGGCTTCCTAGAATGCTGTATGACCCACACATACTCTCCAACATAATGCCCATCCATGAGCACACATTCATTATCTGTGCTGTTTGCTTCCTTGGCCATAAGAGTGTATTGGGAAGAAGTAACAGATAAATAGACAAATGCTTGAGAATACACCAATATGAGAACAGTAATGGTCTCTATTTGATTTGCCAACTGTCAGATAAACAACTTTCATTTTGCATCAAACCAAGCATGCAGAGGACATGTGTCCTTAGCAAAGGACAAATCCCGAATTCCTTGAACACCCTAAGCTGTTACCAGTGAGTAAGCATTAACCAGTCTTAGGTTATTTGCTCTTAAAAGACTAGAAAGAGACTGAATGAGATTGCTTTTAATAAAAGCAAAAACTAATGCCCCTGCTTTCTGAAACAGAAATAAATTCAATACCTTTACAGATGAGTAAATAAAACACCCCCAAATCAGCATCGAGACACAAATACTAGAATAAAATGCTATCTACTGGGGCTTCTAGTGTCAGACAAACCTGGCAGAGAGACACTGCACCAAGTCCAAAGGACAGCAGACATCCATGTTTCTAAGCACGTTCTCTTCAGCCCCGAAGCAAAGAACAGGGTGATGCTACATCATCTGTGAAGTTGCTCAAACAAGAGAAGCAGATAGGAGGTAGCAGCCAAAATCCTGCTCAACATACACTAAAAAAAAGAAAGATCTCATTGAGCAGACAGACAGAATGTTCCAGGCAATAAATTTATAAAGACTATCAAAAAATCAGCCTGGAAAGGGCAGAAGATTCCCAAAGACACATCCTAAAGTCAGATGCCAGTAAAGCAGATGAATCTCATTGTGACACAGCAAGAATCAAACTGTTGAATGGATTTTAGGCTTTTTTTCAGCCTGACAGAATATCTATTATTTCTATTACTCAAAAAATGCAGCATGACTGAATCCAAATATTCAACATTTGTGGGGAAAACTTTAAATGCAGTTTTTCTAAATAATGTATCATCTTTATAACATTGCCAAATTAAAACAAACCACAACCAGGCTAGGAAGTGATTTAAGTCAGTACATACCTAATTTTATATCCATGTTTTACAAAATAAAAGTTACTACAAAATATCCCAAAGTACTTTTAAAGATTTATCTAAAAAAAAAACCCAAAAAAACAAGCATTAGCTTTATGGTGATATCCGGACTTTGGACAACTTTAAGATTTGGTGTGAAAGAAACAGTTCTTTTGGTGACAAGACATTAGTACATGACTCTTAGATAAACTGCAGCACTTGGCTTTGCATTTTTACAAAGAAATGGTCACATGGGCCACTCATTTAGAATTCTGCTTATGGTCTAGTAAATGTCTTTATGCTTGTGTTTGAGTTTGTGCAGGCAAAAGTGTGAAACCAGCTCTTACCCTGAATTTATTTAGCTGTCATTCAAATGAAACCATAGGTAAAAGGTAAAGACCAAAGAACTTAACAAATGGCTACACAAAAGAAAAAGAGCAGTTGGACAAGAAACTTAATAGCAATATAATATATTCTCTAAGGTACTTTTCTTTTACCCTTCCACCAACTAATATTTTTGTTACAGGCTAATATTTATTCCCAGATTGCAATGTTCAGTCACAAAAGAAAGAAGTCCTTGAGCTGGGAATCCCCACAGCATAAGGGAATATACAAGGAATATACAAAATGAGCGGCAGCTTCCAAACACATTTTAGGATTTAATCCAAATTTGCCACCTGTTTTCTCCCATCAAATAATTATTTTTTATTAACAAGAGCCTAGTAATTCACAGTAATCCTTTCAACTGATATAGCTCCCTTTCTGCCCTAAGTCTTCCTACTTCTTATGCAACTTCAGAGATTCCGAAATGCACCTTACAAAGAATTTTGCCCTTCCACACTGAATTTACTGGGGAGCTCCTTGACAGTAAAGGTTTTCTTTTATCATTTATGTCTAAATGGTCTCTACCAAAACAATCAGCTTTTTTCTTCCTCTTTCCCTGCTACAATCACTCTCTTTATCCCTGACTTTGTTTTTTGAAAGAGCACATGACAATACTTCAGATGAAAATAACAGAGATTTTTCTGCTTTGAGTTTTTCTGGCTGCTTAATGTTACAGCACATTTGCTAGGAACTAGACACAGTGTTATGTTTCAACATATTTGCTAGGAGCTAGACACGGTTTGCCTAAAAGCTCTGAAGAAATAGGAACTCTGGTTGTAACAAAAAGTTGTAACTTAAATTAGATGGTTTTTTTCCTTATCAAATATGCCAAATATAATAATATACAAATTTTATTTTCATTTAACACTTAAGTTTACAAGAGACACTTCATGCAATACAAAAGGTTCTGTACTAGTGGACTATCTTCACCTGTTTCACTTTAATAAAACCCAATTTAACAGCATCCTCAAACTTGCTTAGATTGAAGAAGAAATTAAATCAAATCTCTGCCTTTCAGCAGCATTTTGCTGGTTTCTAGCTCAGTCTAACTGGCTGTTACGTAGATAAACTCAATTTCTGGAAGTTTTCTATGGATAAGCTGTAAGACTGTTGTGCTGCCCACATGACTTACTTTTTGTACTTTCTCAGGTAGTCCTCTCCTGTAAAAATCTTCACTTGTTTATCTTTGAAATCGAGCTGAGCTACCTGGAATTTGTACTTTATTAAACAGTGTTAATCACCTTTCTTCTGAGGTTATCCCAGTGTGTTTTGCAGGTCAGTAACAAATCTGTCAGTGTTTCAAATTCTGCAAAACTGGGGAGACAGAAAGACACAGCCATTTTTAAGTGATGATATATGTCAATACTACCTTATTAAATGTTTACATGTGAGTGAACTGAGGCACACACTCATCACTCAGTCTTAACAAGCAGACCAAAACTGGATTCAGAGAGTATGACTTCTACTACTCTTCAACACAAAATCCATTAGACTGTACCTTGACATACATATTCCTGTATTGTAAGCACAAGCTTTGACAGTTTTCAGATGCACTTATGTATGAAAATGGCATGTGGAGTCAACTTGCATTGGCACAGAAAGAAATTCAAATTCCAGCTCAGTATTACCAAAATATATGAGAAATTTTCACTGCATCTAGTCTAGCTCATGATATTACCTTTTGTCTTCAAGGTCTAGAACTTTCACTCTAAACTCCAAAATTCTCCCTCATTAAGGCATAATCCTGTTTACATATATAAAAGCTAATGTGATCAACCAAACCAGTGTAAATCTGTGGATGGCAGACTTGTTACAAGCTAACACCCAGATAACCTGAAATCTGTATTTAGCTCTATACAATCAGCCTCAGAGATTGACACTAACATTGAAAAAGTGAATGCACACACCTCACTGCTCTTCCTATATTTATCTAATACAAATTGATGTCACAACCTGTATCTCAAATATCTCTTCTCATGAATTATTCCTCATCATTAATTCCACACATTTCATCCTAAGTGGTACAAGTCAGCAGAAGCAGCCTTCCTGAAGCATCCTTGAATGATAGCACTTCGCAGTCTGTCACCACTGAACCAACGTGTGACTTCAGCAATACACACAGTATTTATAATGGCTTTCTTTAGTGGTCAGATGGAGAAACAGAACATGGCAGAGCCTACGTGCTGTTACTGTCACATGAAGATTTAAGCTGTGCTTTAGAATTCTGAGTATCTCCTGAAGCAAATATAAAACTTATTCCTCATTTCCACCAGCTTTTAATTATTTTCAGACTATTCCACCAATTCTTCAACAGTGTTGTAAAAAGATGAAAAGACATCCTGATTTACCATCTTTCATTTTAAAAGGATACAGACAATTTAAAAATCATATTTCACCTGAAAACATCCTTTCACTGATCTCTTTACCAGTACTGACAAAGGCTACTGTGATTAACAGACTGCAAGAGAAAAACCCTCACCTTGCTGCTTTGGATCTTCTGGGACATTTCTAACATTTGTGTCCTGTTGGCTTCAGTGTTTCATTATCCTAACATTTTTTTTCTAATGGCAAAATAGAGCAGAGATATATATAAAAAAAACCCCACTGCTAGGCCTCAAGAAAGTTGTATATTTTTATCTGTTTTTTTTTTTTAGCTTAAGCGTGCTACATCTTTCAAGCCAGTTGTTTTGCCCTTTAAGGCAAATTTAGTTCCTTTTAGGCTTGGCTAATATTTTCCAAATCCAAGATTCTGACATAGCTTCAGCTTAAGAAAAAATCAATTAAATGAGGACCAAAAGCTGCTTGAATCACACTTCTAATCACCTAGATACACCCAAATATTTATGGTGAAGACTGTCTTCAATTGCACTAATGACCTAGCTCAGTCCCAAGAAGAAATAGGAACTCTGGTTGCAACAAAAAGTTGTAACTTAAATTAGATGGTTTTTTCCTTATCAAATATGCCAAATATAATAATATACAAATTTTATTTTCATTTAACACTTAAGTTTACAAGAGACACTTCATGCAATACAAAAGGTTCTGTGCTAGTGGACGATCTTCACCTGTTTCACTTTAATAAAACCCAGTTGTCAGCTGTTATACTACCCATAAGCTGTGTCAACCTCAAGTAGCAAGTATGGCAGTACTCATTATTCTGTTACTAATATTCATTTCTATGGCTTATTAAAATTATTTTTTAGAATCATACCATGCCTTTCTGTATTTGCTCTTACTATATACTTGCTCTTACTATTACCACCCACTGAAAACCTGCTGGGAAGCCAGTTAGCAATTATGTAAATGACTAGAGAGGAAACTTAAGCCTCTAGCATGACTGAGTGGCCGTAATGTTGTCTGGCTGAGATACACTGAGGTAGTATGGGTGATAGCTCTGAGAGGGCAGAAACATAACACGGGTATCTCACAGATCTTTTCTGTCTTGGGTTACAATTTAGCAATACACAGATACGTGCAGGACCAGAGCAACACAGGGGAGCAGCCCAGTGCCTAACCCATCTGTGTACTAGAGCTCGCTTATGAAAAGGGCAACGTTTTTTTGAAGAAGTTTGAAGTCATATCATCTAAAAAAATCTGGGCTGAATCTCTTGAGAGAGTGTGATCTGACAGAAACAGGAAAAGAAATGCTCTCATTCAGCACTTTTTTCTTGTAAGCTCTAAAGTTCTAAAAAGAAATAAACCAAAATAAACTTTGTATAGGCATTAAGTGGCAATTAAATGTTTTCTTTTAGATATAGAAATCTAAGGTACCTGTAAGGGCATCTGCATTCTATTATTGTTACAGAAACTTGAAGAATTAATAGGGTGTGGTGTCACAGTGTGGCCACAGAACCAATGAATCATAGTGAAAATTTCACACATCCTCCCTTGAAAGATCCACTGTCCTGAAAATATTCAGAAATAAATAACAATAAATAAGCAATAAAAACAGACGAACAAAACACCAAATTAATACATTTTTGAGAGACATTCTAGTGACTAAGAAACTGCTTGAGGGTTTGTTGGATTTTTTTTATCTAAATGAAGCAACACATTTTCAAGATTTGTTTTATTATAAATAAGTAACTTTCACTAGCGCTGATCTGGAGTCCGGGCCGGGGCAACACTGCCGTGAGGAACGCGGGAGAAAAAACTCCCCGATTGCCCTAGGCAGGCAACACTGAAACCTTTCCCTATTTTAATTAGCTGGAATTAAGTACCGAGCAGTGGTGCAGGCGAGGCGGGAGGGGGCTTCACTGCGGCTCCCCCAGACCCTGCAGCCGCGGGAGGGCTCCGGGCAGCGCTCCCAGGACACGTCCCGTGGCTTTACCGACTTCTGCCAGAGGAGGCGCGCGGCTTACGCGGGTTC